>BQNB010018525.1:0-64924 GCA_026074375.1 Tanacetum coccineum | reverse complement strand
CAAATGAGAATCAAGTCTTGAGATGTCCTTACTAAAAGGATGGAATATCTGTATCGATAAGAGATGCAAATAAAAGAGCCAACAAAGCATACAATTGACCAAAGAAGCAATTACTGATCAATAATATGTATCGTTAGTGAAAGATACAATATCCGTACCTTAAACAATTCAACGCTTACTTGAAAACTCCACATACTCGATCCCACTTCAGATTATCTACCTGAATTTGAGATCCATAGTTATTAACAATTTAGCTAACTGTTAAGTTTTATAGACGAATGAGTTTTAGTTTGATCAAATCTTAACTGATATAACTATTAGTCATGTTTTCTCAGTTATGTAATCCCTATATTTTCAAATACTTAACACTTTTAGTTTAAGAATTCCATCTCATTCGATCACATTCATATTAGTTAGTGAATCAATAATTGTACTGTGGTATGTGTAGGTTATATAAGCTTTCATTATGTTGTAAGTATGCAGTTACAAAATGAGTTCATTACACCAAAACAATTAATTTTTATTAACTATACCTTTAAGGATTACCAAAAAGATTTACGATACTATCGGTTAACAAATAATATGTATTACAAAAATTATGACAAAAAGAGAAATTTAATCGTTATAAGGTCATAAAAGAGCAAGGTCATCATAAAACGAACACGTTTCATACATGTTTGAAACAGTATGCTTAAAATATAATTGTGTATTTGATTTGTAGTTTAAAATGTTCCTCCGGACAAGACGATAGGTCGAAGCCGCAAACACGAACACAATACTCTGCGAGACACGATAGAAACCAAAACTAAACGTATGCGATCAGCAACACGTACCAACCTCTAAAAACTATGACCATCGACCAAAATCTTAACTCAACCACGAACTGATACTAAATCAAAACAAAAATGACATCCTGAAACAAACTCGTATGCGCACTCCGTTTTCCGTAACCTCTGAAAACTCTAGCTTTTATTTTGGAGCGACGGCTTTTATTTCTTCACGTTAGGAGGTTATTGACTCATGGTAGGGCAAGTGTATTTATATAAATAAATAGGGTATGCTCTCCTTCAAAATCAGCGGGTCATGGAGCGTAAGAAATGTTTAATTTAGGAAATGCTTTAATGGTTTGTCAATCAGTATTAAAATTTGACAGATTGTTGAACATTAGTCAAACTTCATATTTTTGATTAAGATGTTTTCATCTACTTTAAAAATGATACTAGTTGGGGCTTAATGAAATGATACAGTACCATTATTTTTCATCATATTTATTAATATTAGTGATTCATCTCTATCTATTACACAGTAATATTATTATAGTAATCCTTATTTTTATTATTTATGTTAAACTTTTTGGGGTATTATAATTCTACCACTCTTAAAAATAATTTTGTCCTCAAAATTAGATTGAATCCTTAACAACTAACGAAAAAAATATGAGCGTTACGCTATGACATTTTTTTTAAACGGGTACGTATATATTACTAAAATATTTAAATTTCCTGGGTGTTATAAATCCACCCCCTTAAAAAAATTCGACCGCAAAATTTAAGCAAAACTTTATAAGACGAAGACACGTTTCTCATGATGACCGCTCCATCTCTAAAATTGGCTCGCATTAAGAGTACCATAAAATTTCAGTAAAGTGTAGATTTCCTCTGCGCGGTTCCTCTCCATCTTATTGGCACGTACAAAATGACAATTGTGACGTCTCAAAAGGTATGTATGTAACTCGTCATTAGTATGAGTTTCTTTTCTTACTTTTGTTAAGGGTATTAATTCATGAAAATTTTGATGTGCTTAGAGATAACAAAATGAGCTTGACCACCGAATCGACGAACAACTTTGAAACAAGATGATCTTCAAACTAATTGTTTAGACGAGACAAAGTAAGAAGCCCTCCAGCTACGATATACGTTGCTTTTGCTAAAAGTGCACAACCCTCTTTAATGACGATCTACAAATCTCCTTCGCGACGATCTATAGTACTATTCTAACGATTAACAAAACATCATATTATACGTTCACGAAACTTAGTCGACCTATGCAATAACTGATGTAGTGAAAAAAATGAGATAACAAATTGAATCTGTTGATTCCAGTGAATACTAGAAACGATCTTCCAACTATCGTTGATTCAAAGAATACTGATAATCATGCAAACTCCAATAATCGTTGATTCAAACGAATACCGATTATTAAGAGAATATTATCAAAACCATCAGGAATAAAGCAAAAGCTTTTATTATTAAAAATCAAAGATATCCGAATATAAAGAAAATACCTAATATTTATAGGAAAACCAACATAACATAATTTCAAGGGAATCCAAACTCAGTTGATCATTACGCTTTCGCTGCGCACTTTTACATATTTCTTAGCGTATAAACGGAAATGAATTTCAACGAGACTCAACTAAAAGCATGAACTTGAATCAAAGTGAAACAAATGAATGATACACAACAAATGAATGTCTTATATATAGTCTACCCAAACCTCACCGGTCGTAACTTAAGTTGACGAAAGCTAGCGCAAATCCTTAGAGATCATAACTTATATACTAGCATGTCAAAACCTAGAGCCAATCCTCACAGGTCATAACCTAGATACTACAGGTGGGAACCTGGCTCTGATACCATAATTGTAACATCCCGCTCTGATAAAGAGACCAAGAGTCACGTTATGGTGTCATATCAGAATATATAAACGCAAGCGGAAGACTTTATTAAATAAAAATACTAAGTCATGTAATAAAATGACTTCCAAAAGTATTAAATTCTAACAAAGTCTAAATGAAAAGAGATCTTCAAACGAAAAAAGTCTTAAACATAAATCCAAACAAAGGAAATCTATCAAGGGTCGGTCCTCTAAAAGCTTTCTACTCTCAACACTCAAATCCCAGCTTCTCGCTTATTACCTGCCGCAAGAAAAGAAAATGCGACTGAGCTAACGCTCAGTGAACATATATAATAATAAAAAGGTAATAAGACAAAAGAAAGAATGAAACGAATCACGAGAAACTGCTAAACAAATATCATACGAAATATGAATCAAATGAATAAGAATTAAAAACAACAAAGGAATGCCCACGAGCTCAGATGAATGTCTAAACATGATACATGAATAGACCTTAAACAGATATAATCATATAGCCACATAATAAGTTGTACACCGGATTTGCAACTCCTGATGTACCAAATGTGATATGGGAGTATAGCACACACACAACCATTCACCTGAACTGAATGGAACAAAGTACCTAGGATGCATCCATATGCTCCCTGCAAAACAAAGTCATATCCATATACACAAGTACACTGACGAGTATACATACATATGTAAGCTAATAATAATCAAAGGCCATCATTCAAAAGGGAACGCCTTAGACTAATCACACCGCCACAGATAGTGTAATGCCATTGGTGCATCAATGACATGGTCATGGTACCTCCATGACTAGTTCAAATAGCTCGGGCAAAGATTTAAGAAAACTGAACAAGTTACCAATAATTCAATCAAGATGACGGATCTAATATCATATTCAAACAAAGATAAAAGGAATCATGAATGCGAATATCAAATCAAACAGAATATCAACGAATATCAATGAGTCGTGAGTATGGATAGCAAATCAGACGGAAAATCAAACGAATCAAAGTAGTTAAAACAAATAAGAATCAAGTTTTAAGATGTCTTTACTAAAAGGACGGAATATCTGTACCGATAAGAGATGCAAATGAAAGAGCCAACAAAGCGTACAAATGACAAAAGAAGCAATTACTGATCAATAATATGTATCGTTAGTGAAAGATAGAATATCCGTACCTTAAATAATTCAACGCTTACTTGAAAACTCCACGTACTCGATCCCACTTCAGATTATCTACCTAAATTTGAGATCCATAGTTATTAACAATTTAGATAACTATTTAGTTTTATAGACGAATGACATTTAGTTTAATCAAATCTTAACTGTTATAACTATTAGTCATGTTTTCTCAGTTATGTAATCCCTACATTTGCAAATACTTAACACTTTTAGTTTAAGAATTCCATCTCATTTTATCACATTCATATTAGTTAGTGAATCAATAATTGTACTGTGGTATTTGTAAGTTATATAAGCTTCTATTATGTTGTAAGTATGCAATTACAAAATGAGTTCATTATACCAAAACAATTAATTTTTATTAACTATACCTTTAAGGATTAACAAAAAGATTTACGATACTATCGGTTAACAAATAATATGTATTACAAAAATTATGACAAAAAGAGAAATTTAGTCGTTATAAGGTCATAAAAGAGCAAGGTCATCATAAAACGAACACGTTTCATACATGTTTGAAACAGTATGCTTAAAATATAATTGTGTATTTGATTTGTAGTTTAAAATGTACCTCCGGACAAGACGATAGGTCGAAGCCGGAAACACGAACACAATACTCTGTGAGACACGATAGAAACCAAAACTAAACGTACGCGATCAGCAACACGTACCAACCTCTAAAAACTATGACCATCGACCAAAATCTTAACTCAACCACGAACCGATACTAAATCAAAACACGAATGACATCCCGAAACAAACTCGTATGCGCACTCCGTTTTCCGTAACCGCTGAAAACTCTAGCTTTTATTTTGGAGCGACGACTTTTATTTCTTCTCGTTAGGAGGTTATTGACTCATGGTAGGGCAAGTGTATTTATATAAATAAATGGGGTATGCTCTCCTTCGAAATCAGCTGGTCTTGGAGCGTAAGAAATGTTTAATTTGAGAAATGCTTTAATGGTTTGTCAATCAGTATTAAAATTTGACAGATTGTTGAATATTAGTCAAACTTCATATTTTTGTTTAAGATGTTTTCATATACTTTAAAAATGATACTAATTGGGGCTTAATGAAATGATACAGTACCATTATTTTTCATCATATTTATTAATATTAGTGATTCATCTCTATCTATTACGCAGTAATATTATTATAGTAATCCTTATTTTTATTATTTATGTTAAACTTTTTAGGGTATTATAATTCTACCACTCTTAAAAATAACTTTGTCCTCAAAATTAGATTGAATCCTTAACAACTAACGAAAAAAATGTGAGCGTTACGCTATGACATTTTTTTTAAACGGGTACGTATATATTACTAAATCATTTAAATTTCCTGGGTGTTATAAAACCCATGGACAAATCTAAAGAGACGTGTTTCACTTGTGAGAAATTTGGTCACTTTTAAAAGGATTGTCCTTCAAACAAAACCTCTAGTCCCTCATATCCTTCATCAAATACCTCTTTCAACAAACCTAAACCCTACATACCTTCATTCACTCCAAACACTTCTCAAAACTCATCAATTTTTCAAAAAGACTGCAAAGGAAAGTACAAGAGACTAAAGGCTAAAATGGCTGTCTTATCTCAGAGGATTGATGAACTGACAAAATGGAAAGATGATAAAGGAAAGGGTGACAAAAGAAAAAGTGATAAGGGGTTGGTAGTTGAGTCATTTGACTAGGATGATGAATTTGTGTCCTTAGAGGATGAAGGGACAACAAAGTTTAAGGCTTTCATGGCAATTGCAGATGATGAGCCATCAGTAGGAAAGGGTGATGCATGATCTAGTCAATGGGTAGACATTACCATGAAAAAGGTACACAAACTTCTGTCTATGACTGATCATGAAGAACGAAAACATGTTTTAGACTATACTCATGTTAATAAGTTTAATGCTCTAATACAAGATTTAGCTCTTCACAAGTCAGAACTGTGTAACTTGAAAAATACAGTGTCCATTAATTGCTCTCTTCAAAACGAAGTCATTAGAGTTAATCTAGAAAATGAATCTCTAAAGGATGAGATATCTGACCTCAAAAAGGTCATTGAGAAATGGACTTGTAGCAAAGTCACCTTGGACCAATTGCTCTCTGAGCAAATACCTGGCAATATTGTCAAAGCCCTTAGAGGAAAAGGTAGGAGAAAAGAGAACAACTCAAAGGAAGTTTTTACCAAGGCTGATGTATCCACATCTGAGTCTGCTCCTATGATCACCTCTGACTCAGAGGATGACAGTGACAATTAGGTACCTCTTCCCCCTCTTCCTAAGTTAACTGAGGTAGAACCATCTGGTGCTTCAAAAAGTCTTATTTCATTGTCTGACCTTACTGCTAACATGGCTGATTTGACACTCAATACTGCCTCTAAAAAGATCAAAAAATCTTTTGATAAAGTGTCATAAACCTATGTCATTAAGAAAAAGACAGAACCTAAGCATCCAGCTGTCTAAATCTCTAGCCCTGATAAGAATGCTCTCCCATTAAATGAGCAACTTCTTTTAACTCAGATGGAAGAAGTAAAAGGTATCAAGAATCAAATTTTGATCCCTTTAGACACTTCTTCATCAGTTTCTCAGGCTAATAGTTTAAAGACCCCAAGGCAAAAGGTCTGGTATGGACCATGCAAACACTGTAGGATGAAGAATCATCTCTCTGATGATTGCTACTCAAAACCCAAGTGTTTTACTTATGGTTTATGCTCTCACACTACCAAGGAACACACAGAACAAACTACTGTTATGAAATCTTTAAACAAACTAAAAGGCCAATCCACATCTAAACCCACACCTGCTAGAATTAATTCCAAGACATTTGGTGAGTGTAAATATTGTGGGTCTAATAAACATCATCTAGATGACTGTGAATTCTACCTAGGGTGTGAAATTTATGGAAGCATAGCTCATGAGATAGCTGATTGTCCTAAGAACCTAAGAAACAGTAGGAAACAAAGGGTTGCTATCAAGCAATCAGAACCACTAAAAAGTGGGTTCACAAAAGAAACTAATCTATGTAAGAATATCTGTGCAGGATTACCTAAAGAGGTATGTATGGTATCTAGATAGTGGCTACTCTAGACGCATGACAGGAGTGAAACAATATATGCACAGATATTCAAAGGAGTCTGGTCCTAAAGTGGTATTTGGAGATAACTCTTCAGGTGACACAGAAAGATATGGCTTAGTTAACTATAATGGAATCACATTCACCAAGGTTGCTTATGTAAATGGTCTGAAACACAACTTATTTAGCATTAGTCAGCTGTGTGATGCCAACTTCAAAGTACTGTTTATAAAGACTCGGGGAACCATTTTCAATGAAAAAGGTGAAGTTGTTCACATTGCTCCCAGAAGAAGAGATGTTTATGTTATTGACATGTCATCTTACAACACAGACAGCAATGTTTTTTTCTTTGCCAAAGCCTCTCCAAGTGTTAATTGGTTATGGCACAAAAGACTCTCTCACCTCAACTTCAAAACCATAAACAACCTTTCAAAATATAACCTTGCCTTTGGACTTCCCTCTCTGACCTTCTTAAAAGAAAAAAATTGCTTAGCTTGTGATAAAGGGAAGCACCACATAGCAACATTTAAAACCAAGAGGTCATTTTCCATCAACAAGTGCTTACATATCCTATACATAGATTTGTTTGGACTTGTTAAACCTTAGACCATCAGTCACAACAAATATACCCTGGTTATTGTAGATGAGTACTCAAGGTACACATGGGTATTTTGACTCAAGAAAAAGAGTGATGCATCTGATTGCATCATATCTTTTATTAGACAGATGGAAAACTGATGTGTGTTAAAACACACATCCTTATAACCTTAGAAAACACTATTTAATGGACTAAAAACACTAAAATATGGGAAATTATATTGCAAATATGTTTGTATTTTGTTTTTATGTCTTGCAGGTACAAAGGATTATAAACAATGCAAAAACGGGAATTTTCGGGTTCGATTCAATCAAGTTTACTTATTATTCAAGATCAAAACGAAGACGAAAAAATTCCCCGAGCATACCATCAGAAAGAGCACAAGATTTCTAGTCCAACGGTGCTTTCATTGCTTAATAGGTCGGCCTATAACCCGTTTATTAGGGCCGGGCCAGCCTATACTAGTGCTAGCCCAATATCAATGTCCAGCCCAATAAAAAGACTCGACCCATCTTCTTAACTCTAGGCCCAAAATGATTTCAAATTTGAAATGAAGAATTTAATTTGCAAGACTCTCACGTACCTGAAATTAATACATAGCACATCATGTGAACTTCTACTATCATTTCCTTGGCGAATAACAACGCAACACGTAGTAGGAAATTCATTCTTAATTCTCTCAATTATAAAGAAAAGGAGTGCGTTATTTTGAAGCAAACAAAAAGGACACATGGCATTTTTCTATTAGTGGATTTAGGCTGATTTTAGCTGGAAAATAAGGTGGTTACGAGGTTATACACACGAGGCCAATCATTGGCATTAATGCCACCTTCCACGTTCCTTTACCCCTGCTCCTCCACATAATTTTACAAAAATGCCATGGAGTTTGGCTATATAATCACACGCAGCAAAGCATTTTCGTTCATTAGATTTCAGATTTCAATTTTTACTCTCAAATTTGTAGTTTATTAGTATTAGTTTTAGCTTATTTCTACTTATTGTAAAACCTGGGTTTTAGGTTATTGAGATATTGTAAACAGCTTATTTCTAGGTAATTGAAGATAATGTTTGGTGATTGAAGTGCTTA
Organism: Tanacetum coccineum; assembly: GCA_026074375.1. NCBI lineage: Eukaryota > Viridiplantae > Streptophyta > Magnoliopsida > Asterales > Asteraceae > Tanacetum > Tanacetum coccineum. The sequence continues at coordinate 56,344 of BQNB010018525.1, read as the reverse complement.
TTCTCTTTTCTTCTTTTCTTTCAAAAAAACTTATCGAAACATAAGCTACCTCATTTAGCTTATTAACTGAGCTCATTTAACCAACTTATTTAAGATTAAGAAATAAATCGAATAAGCTTCATAAGAGCTTATCTGATCCATCTTTTATTCTAAATAAGATCCGATTCTATAAGCTTAAATAATAAGCTTTGATCTGGCGTATTTTCGTTTATAAGCTCTTAGTTTTTCTTAAAGCTCTCTCTCATAGAACTGATAAGCTTCTTAATAGCTTATTAGATTTGGTTTGAGCTTATACGGTTTGATAATAGCTTATTAATTTAAAAATAGCAAATAAGCTCATTAGCTTATTCGTTTCATCAAATCCGTTTAGTTTCTTGCTTATTGATTGGTTAGAGCTTGTTTAGAAACATGTTAGCTTATTTTTCATGATTAGCTTGTTAGTTTTAGATCCATTCCTTGCGGATTAGATTGTTTGTGAAGGTTCGATTAAGACCTTATAACAGCTTATTCGGTTTTAGTTTGGATCGTTGTTGATGTAGGAGAGCTTATTAGGTTGATTTGAATGTTATAGCTTATCTAAGTCTCGGCTTAATTAGATTGCTTTGATATAGCTTATTAGGAATTCGGATTAAGTAATGTATTGGTTGAATCTAGTTCTAAAATTCCATCTATTGGGTCACGTTTGATTTGTTTGGACTTTGTTTGAATTAGATTGGGCTTTTGTTGGTTCGCGTAATGTAAAAATGGAAAACTTGAATTGAAAATTTGTAATAAAAATTTGTATTATATGAACAGTTTAATTGTTTTTTATGGTTTTGGTACCGGTCATCTCATGAGGCGTAGAGCTTTAGGGTTTAATAAGCTAGAAAGAATTTGATTATTTTCTTTAACTTATTAAATCGGGTGGTTATCGTTTATTTGCAGCTCTTCATTTCGGTTTTATTTTCTATCCTATTTCAATTCATTAGTGTAGAATTATTAGTTTAAAATGTTTAGATTTGTTAATTTGATCGTTATGCTTAGTGAGTAGTTATATGTGTGCTTGCTAAGTGATATTGTGAATTGGGAATTAAGTGTGGATTTGAAAAAGGTTTAGTTGATTAATAATATTTTGGATTATTTAGATTTTTCATTTGGTTGTTTGAAGGGCAAAATCCGAAAAATAATCAAATGACACATCTAGTAAATTAGTATCTTTTTTAAGGGATCATATTCATAGAAACCAACGTTATGAGAAATTGTCTAGTTCTCTAAGAGATAATAATTCGTTAATAAACCTTAATTCACACTTAAGGAACTTTTCACGTCACTTAGCAAGCATATTCATCTTATAAATCTCTTAGATCATTTTAGCATAATTCTCGTAGTTTAATTGATTAGTATAATTTCTTAGTATTAATATTTATAATAAATTTTTTAGTATTAAAAATAGTTTTCTAAAAAGTAGTTTAAATTCTAAAACCAAAAATCTAAAAAGATAATCAATCATTTTACTTCAAAACATAAACGTGGTTTTCAATTCAAATCTCAATGTGGATTACGACATCCGGAAGATTGATCATTACTTGTCCTCAAGTAATTTTTACATCTAACGGGAATATTATTACCGATACGTTTACGACGAATCAGTTTTTGGCGCCGTTGCCGGGGAGATTTTGTTACGATCATCACGTTTTGTTTCTCGGTTGATGCCTTGAAGATCCTTTCTCTTTGACAAAAAAATATTTATTTTAGTCATCTTTTCTATAAAAAATCCAAAAATATTTTTCTTCTTTCTTTTTCTATATATTATCTTATCTTTCTATATAGTGCATGAGCACACGTTCTTCCGCTAGACAGCTTTTATCTCCTATTGAAGATCCCGAAAAGTTATTAAGTCAAAAAATTCGAAATGAACCGTCACTCCTTTTTGATCTAGAAGAAGACGATATGGCCGGACAAGCTCCGCCGTAGGGTCCGATACCCGACCTCCGTTCGATGGAGGAGTTACTTCAGGCACCTACCGATGGTGTAGGGGATTCAATTGTTGTACCCCTCATTCTTGCTAATCAATTCGAATTGAATATCGGTTTACTTAATCTAGTAACCGCCATCGCTTTTCATGGTTTTGAAAATGTTGATCCTCATTCTCATATTCGACGATTCTAAAAAATAACACAAATAGTTAAACTTAATAACTTTTCGAGTGATGTTAAATTGTTGTTATTTCTGTTTTCTCTTGAGGGAGCAGCCCGAACTTGGCTTTAAAAAGAACCTCCTAATTCTATCACAACTTGGAACGATCTTGTGTCCAAGTTCGTGAACCGTTTATTTCCTCCTTCTAAGACCACCAATCTTTGAAATGAAATTACGAAATGAAATTACGAAATGAATTCTATTGTTTCCTCGATGGTTTTTCTGGATACTTTCAAATTCCCATTGACCCCCAAGACCAGGAAAAGACCACATTCACCTCTCCTTATGGAACATTTGCTTACCGAAGGATGCCTTTCGGTCTTCGCAATGCTCCTGGGACGTTCCAAAGGTGTATGGTGGCTATTTTCCATGACTTTTCGGTCTTCGGGGATTCCTTTTCTTCTTGCCTCTCCCATTTAGATATAATGCTAAAACGGTGCGAAGACACCAATCTAGTTCTAAATTAGGAGAAATGCCATTTCATGGTCGAGGGCATTATCCTCGGCCATAAGATCTCTAAATTTGGTATTGAAGTGGATAGAGCTAAAGTGGATGTGATTGCAAAACTACCTCCTTCGACTACGGTTAAAGGGATTAGGAGCTTCTTAGGTCACGCCGGCTTTTATAGGAGCTTTATTCAAGACTTCTCCAAAATAGCCGGCCAATGACATACCTCTTGGAAAAAGACACTCCCTCCTTCTTCTCTGACGAGTGTCTTGCTTCTTTTAAGATTCTTAAAAAGAAGTTAACCGAGGCTCCTATCCTTTTGTCCTCGGACTGGGACTTACCGTTTGAGCTTATGTGTGATGCTAGTTACTTTGCGGTAGGAGCAGTTTTAGGACAAAGAAATGACAAATATTTTAGGCCTATACACTATGCGAGTAAGACCTTATCTGATGCTCAGACGCATTACACCACTACGGAAAAAAGAGTTATTAGCCGTGGTGTACGCATTTGAGAAATTTCAGTCTTACCTTGTCTTATCCAAAAGAATAGTGTATACGGATCACTCGGCTTTAAAGTACCTATTTGCTAAGCAAGATGCTAAGCTGAGTACTGGGCCTTGAAATAGACAAATTTTGATTTAAAGAATGCAAGTGATCACTGAAAAGTTCAACTTAATAAATTAAATGAACTTCGGGATCAGGCCTACAAGAATTCTTTGATCTACAAGGAAAAGACAAAGAATATACATGATGCTAAGATCAAAAACCAAGAATTCCATATTGGTGATCGTGTTCTTCTTTTTAATTCTAAATTGAAGTTTTTCTCGGGAAAATTAAAATCACGCTGGTCCGACCCGTTTAGGGTTGCTGAAGTATTTCCATATGGCACCGTCGTGTTATCCCAACCTTACGGTCATAACTTCAAGGTAAACGGGCACCGGATCAAACACTATTTTGGAGGGGACATCCCTGCTATGGATGTCCCGGATCTCCATTTGTCCCCCAAGGACAACTAAATTCGGGGGCGAGTCAAGCTAGGGACTCATTAATAAACAAGCGCTCCTCGGGAGGCAACCCGTGTATGCTCTTCTTTCTATTTTTCTTAATAAATAAGTGTGTGATTCTATAGCCCTAGTGTGGGGGTGTGCTTCTTTTTATGGTTTGTGGTACCGTTTTTGCTTGCAGGATTCCTTAAGATTGTGAAGACCCGTGCTTGTTTTCAATCCTCCAATCACCCGGTCTTCGATCTTCTGCTTATTTTGGAATCCTCAATCCTGATCATGTATATTTATTGTGTTTCCCCTTTCACACTTGGAATTACTAGCATTTGCCTTTTTCGTTCTTAAGTGTGGGGGTAAAACCCGACATTTTTGAACATTGAGGCCAATGTTCGGTTCTTAGTGTGGGGGGGTTTATGCCGAATTATGATCTTACCTATGCCTTGATTTATCCCTTGCAACCCCGTTTTAACCAAAATATTGCTTTATTTTATGCCTATAAAAAATCTCTTAGTTATTGTTAGATATGTGAATAAGTAGGCCCGTAGAACTAGGGAGATTTTTGACTTGACCGAGTGTTTCACTCTAGCTTTCCCCTTAGCTTTCTAGACTAAGCGTTTGCTTAACTTTAAAATTTTGCAAAGAACAAAAAATGATAGAGTTGAATATAAGTTAGATGCTAAGCATGGAGTAGTTGGATCTCTTTAGAGCTCATAGAGGTTAATTGTGGCTTTTTGCTCTTACTAGCTTAATAAACTTTATATAATTGATAATAAATAAATAAAGTTACTTTGGTTTTTGCGATTCTTAGTTTTGATCACTTCATAAAGATTCGATCTAGTAAAAGTAAGGTGCACATTGAGGTTTTATCAGTGTTGTGGGGAAATAGGCTACCGATTCTTGACGGCTCGTTCTTGTTGTCTAGGTAGTTAAAAGACCACAGAACTTGAAATTTAGCTATAAAAATAATAAATAATAATAATGTAATAAACTAAAGCCGAAATAAGACCACTGTTTCTTGTCGATTAGGACGCCCGATGTTGCAGTCGTTTAAAGGGTGGAAGTAATAATAATAATAATCCGAGACTGATAAAAGTTTACTGGCTCTAGGGTATTATTGTGTGTAAAATAATATTACTTGATTTATGTCTTAAAGAGCCTTAGGGTGTATGACATGAATTAAGGAAAAAGCAACAAAAGCCAAATTTTGGTCACTTCATCAGTTTTCAAGGATAGGGGTGGAAGCTAACTTTTATCTTTAACCGTCCCGCTTTATTTTTGGATTAAATAAGTATCGAAACGGTACTTAAAGAGCCTTCGGGTATATGACAAAAATAAAATCTTGAGATACAAATTTAGGAATAAGGGAGGAAAAAGTAATACACAATTAGTTATTTCAGGAGTAGTGTTAGAATATACTCTTTATATTTGACTATTGGTTTCGTTTTAAAGCCTTGGTTTGGTGATTTGTGAAAGTCAAGGATGATGAAACTCTGTTCTTAATGCTTTTAAAATCAAACATTTTATAAAAATTTTTATCTTTTGTTTTTATTATTTTATAATGGTTAAAACAGAGGGTGCTTGCGAAATTAAGCTGATTTTGGAACCTTTTTATGGATGCCTTATTTCTGTTCTTGTTTGATTGGATTGGAGTCATAAGTTAAAAGGGATAAACATTATTTATATCCGGGTTAAAACACACATCATTTTTACCCGATAATACACTATTAAAAAGGACTAAAAAATACTAAAATATGGTAATTGATATTGCAATATGTTCGTTTGGTATTTTTTTTATGTTTTGAGGTCAAAAGGATTGATAAAAAGGAGCAAAAACAAGAATTATGGGCCTCAATTTGGTCAAAGCAAAGATTGAGTACGTGGTAAAAGGTTCCCGAGCATACATACCAGTGAAAAGAGCAGAGTGTGTGTCGATTTCAACGCCGGTTTTGCTCACGGATTTATTTGGGCAGCCCCGTACCCTTTTATTGGGTCTGGACAGCCCATATTATCTTTTGTCTCTAAGCACTCCAAGCAAGCTAAAATCTATGCCCTATATTGATTGCAAAATACTCGGCCCAAAAATAAATATGACTAGTTCAATTGAAGAAGAAATGAATTTGAGATAGAGAGAGGACTTTACCAAATTTTTTTTTGAGGTAGAGATGTATCACGTGCTCCATAATTAAATCATGGAAGGACACGTGACTTCCCACTATGCTTTTATTGTCCAATCGATTTCTTCCACGTGGCGGGGTATTTTTATCTTGAATTTCATTTCAGTCGCAAATATGAAAGAATGATCCAACAGTCCAAATCTATTACGTTTGATTGAAGCAGATAAAAGGCCACAGGCCTCCTCCTCATGCGTTGGATTTCCTTGCACAGGTGTTGTCAATCCATGTGAACTAGGAAAGAGGGCCAATGATTGGGCTCATAAACAACACTAATGATTGGGAGATTTTACAATTTCACCCCTCCACTTGGCTATAAAGGGAACACGCTCCCCTCATTTTTCACCATCTAGGAATTTAGTTTTCATACTTTTTAGTTGTAGTTTTTAGCTTATTATTAGGTAGATTTAGCTTATTTCAGTTTTACGAACTTATTGTACTTGCGTATTTTGCAAACTTATTGAGATGATGTAATAAAATGGGTTGATGCTTGTTAAAGTTCTCGGTTTGCTTATTGTTTGCGTATTTGTTCATTAAACATTGATTTCGTGTTAGCTTATTTTATAAGCTGATTTCCGTTCTTATTTTCTTAGCTTATTAGTATCAAAAGTTCTTAAAAGCTTAGGAAATGACTCCTAAAAGCTCTCAAAGCTTTATAGATTCATTCTCAAACGATTTTACATACTTTTCAAATCAATAAGCTAGAATAAGTTCGAATATAGCTTATTTTTGTGCTTATATCGTTTCAGTGTTGTTAGAAGCTCTTATTTTATGATAAGATAAGCTTCTAATAAGCTTATTTGTTTTTATGAGAGCTTATATTACTAGATCAAGTTTCGTGAGCTTATTTGCTAAACCTTGTGTTAGCCTTAATTATATTAAGTCAAACAAGAATGTTATTGGTCTTAGAAAGTCAATCTAGGTCTTGTATTGTAATAGGCTAGTCGGGTTCAACGAGCTTGGATTATAATCTAATTTTGTCAGTTTTGTTTCGGCTCAAGCCCAAGTTATGCCAAGCCCGGCCCAAGTTACAAGCCCATAAGCCACCTAGCAAGGCATGGGTATAAATATCCCTTCACCACACTTGGTGAAGGACGGTTGGTTACATTTCTATCTTTTGTAACTCACCACTTTTCTCTAATCTAATATTCCTCTCTTGTTTCTCTCTCTAACTTTCTCTCTATAAGTTTTTCTTATATTTTCTAGGTCATAATTGGTAAAGATTATTGTTGTGTAATGGATTTTTAACTAGTGGGATAACATGTACCTGGTTCCAGAGCCAAAGTGAGTGTTATGTGTTTGTTTTGTGTGAAAATTGATGTGTTTTGTGGTTTGTTGGTTATTTTTTTTGAGTTCGAAAAGATTAGCAAGAAAAAAAAAATCAAACTTTGATTCTATGTTTTTCGTGGTTAAAAGTGTTAAAGTACTGTGTACTTGTCGGGCTTATGATCAATTCCTTGTATCATTACTAGGTGGTTTTTTTTAACTCATTTCGTAGCTTACAAGAAAGTTTTTTGAAGATTTTTTCTTGGCTGCAGTTGCTCTATTGAAGGGGTTGTTCTGCTTCGCGTTTTGCTTCATTCGTTACGTTTTGCCTCTCAAGACACTGCGTTTTTGCTTCATTCGTTTTTTTTTGCATCAAGAATCAATGCGGTTTTGCTTCATTCGTTGCCTTTTGCTTAAGACATTGCGTTTTGCTTCATTCCGTTGAATTTTTGCCCTAAGACACTGCGTTTTGCATCATTCGTGCGTTTTGCCTAAGACACTGTGTTTTGCTTCATTGACGTTGCGTTTTTACCTCAAGACATTGCGTTTTGCTTATTTGTTGCGTTTTTCCTCAGACACTGCGTCTTTGCTTCAGTATTGCGTTTTGCTCAGACACTGCGTTTTGCTTCATTCGTTGCATTTTGCCTCAAGACATTGCGTTTTGCTTCATTCATTGCGTTTTGCTGCTTGCGTTTTGCTTCATAACTTGCAAGAGAAGAGAGTTGCTTGGCGTTTTCTTCAACATTGCGTCTTTGCTGTTGCGTTTTGGTTTCATCATTTGCGTTGTGTGTGTTGCTTGCGTTTTGCTTCATCATTGCGTTTTGCTGCTTGCGTTTTGCTTCATCATTGCGTTTTGCCTCTTGCGTTTTGCCTAGAAATCCTGCGTTTTGCTCATTGAGATTTGTCAAACATTCTTGGTTGAGATTTGCCAATCATTCTTCGTTGAGACTTGCTACACCTTGACCTTCTTTAGACAACAAACATTAAGGACTTGAACTTCATTTTGGACTTAAACATACAATCAATTAACAAATAAACAAACCTTACAAATCAAACCTAACAATCAACTTAATCTTACTTCTGAAACTGTCAATTAAATTTTCATTCACGGTTTCTTTTGATTTTTGTAAAATACCATGAAAGATACGGATTTCTTTCTCGGTTTTAATCAAAGTTTGTAAAAATCCCGTGAACGTTAATTCATTTAAAACTACAATCAATCACTTCATTACACTTAAGATCCGATATCCATTTACAACAACATCATTCATAATGTCAAATTCAAATACCAATATGCAAACTTAAACATCAAGTGTTCTTTAGAATGACACAGTTTCTTCTTGTTCAATTTCTAAAGTTCAAGAGAAGACACAACTTTCAAGAATTAAATGCATGAACAGTTTTCGAGCAATTCAGTCACAACTCAAGTTTCTCATAGAAACTTTACAAGATTTTGGTAACATGCATATCTTCAAGGAGAAACAATTATCTCAAAGACTTGGATGTACTAGAAAATCATTTTACCAAAGAAATTAAATTTTCAGACTGATGCAAGACTACTTTGACAAAAACTCCAGAACAACGTTTTGAAAATGCTTTCTTCAGAATTAAAGCGCGTATGTAGAATTATACAAGTGATATAAGCTTAATTTTTTTACGATTGCTATTGATCTTTAACATGGATTCCCTCGGGAAATACATGCTTGAGTTAATTCTTCATCAACAACGAACTCCATAATTGTTGAAACAAAAGAAGTTGATGCAATCACATAGTAGCATTCACTTCACATCCAATTCCAGGCATTGAAATGTTGATGTTTCATGTAAGTTGATTTAGTTGTCATACAAAACACTTGTTCTGAGAAAGAAGACAAGTAATTTCAGAGACTGCATCCAACAAATTTTGTAAAAGGAATGCAGCTTGAATTCTGAAACAAAGTGTGCATGCAATCAATCCAAGATGTCAAAGCAATGATATGATAGATGCACATGGCATATTTTGATCTCTTCATGTCACACCTTCATGTTATTCATAAAAGATTGACTTAAAAAGGCATTCTACATCGAACATGGATTCAGACGGGGCATTCTTGTCATTCTTTGGTCAAGATGTCTGATACTTTCATAAGAAAACAATGCTACTCAACGTAGATCAACTAAAAAAAGCAACTTGACTAAAGATGAATTTCAGAAGATGGATCCGAATGACAGCCTTTTGGGTGGTAATACAACCAGTTCCAGGAAGTTCACTCGATTCAAAGTTTACATTGGATTATGTACAGCTCAAATGTCAAAACTCGTACTTTGTTGAATTACACTGGACTCGAGCGTTAACACTATTTCTGAGATACACTACTCCAAAACCTGGGTTTGTGTTAAGAAGTCCGTTGCTGAAAGAACACGTTATCAAAGACAGTATGAAAGAGGGATGAATAAAAGACAGATGCAGACGCAATAGCGTAGATTTGATACGGGTGTAAAAGCATTGGATGCTGATTTGGTTGACACAGAAAGCATTTAGGACTCAGAACCTTAACAGTGCAAGATGACAAGCAACATGTCAGGGAATATACAAATGTTGATGATGCAGATATCTGGACCCATTTATGTGTGAAGAAGCCAATGGCGACACTAAAACTCACGAGAATTCTGTAATTTTTTAATGCATGAATATTAAGTTTGCCATAAATATGGGAGGTGCCACATAGATTGTTGGGAATAAAGGATTCCTTTACGAGCACTATCAGCTCAACACTGTTCTGTTTTATTTCTCTGTGTGTGTTGTGTTCGCCTCTTGTTCTCTAGTTTCTCAAGTTTCTACTGTTGGTTGAAGAGTACTGCTAGTGAAGATTAGAGAAAACAGTCTAACTCATTAGTACTGTTAGTTTAATAGTTAGTGCTGCCAGTACAAAGTGTTAGTACTGTTAGTTTATTAGTATTGTTAGTTATAATAGTTAGTACTGTTAATTATATAGTTAGTACTGCTAAAGTGATATGCATGAGATATATTAGGAATAGATATGCATTGATCACTTGACGCGTTTTATAAGCCCATTAGGGTTTCTTGGTGTATAAAAGAAAACCACCCAACCTTGATTTGGTGATTGTGTGATTTGTGTTGTGTGTTTGATGTTGTTTTGTAAGGCCATAGTTAATAACATAGTGATCTAAGTAATCATTTTTCTCATAGTTAGTATTCATAGTTTTATGGTTATTCTGTAACTTTGATTGTGTTTAATATATTAAAAGTTTAGCAAGATCTTGTTTTACTGTTTCATTGTTCTTCTTAGTATTATAAACTAGTTTCTGCATAGTTTGTAGTATTCACAATCTTAGTTTCTATTATAGTTGTCTTGGATCTATCCAACACAACTAAGCTTCTTACAAGCTAAGTAAGATCTATTCTAAAGGGATCAACAGATTTTATATTCATCATTATGACTGTTTGGTGATGGATTTAATAAAAGGAGAGAAATCTGATAGAGTCATTCCTTCGACTTCGCGTGGCATCCTTAACATGCTAATTCGAGCAATCCATCCCACGTATAATATAAAGAGATCCCTAGATATAGTTTTCTGAGTGTCAAGATGTAAACACCAAGAAAAGTGTTTGTGTGTTCTAGGCATCAAGTCCTCTAAGTGGACGCCTAGGGTTTGGTTGGTTTAGCCTCAAGGATCTTTGATTCCTTGTTATAGTTTAGATAACACGTTCTACCATTGATGAAGGTAGAATTGGGGCTTGTAGTAGTCATTGTATAAAGATGATGATGAAACCTTGTTAGGCAATAATAAAGAATGTTCTTAATGTTTATTCTGCTGTGCATTCTATTATTCTTTGTTATTGTTCGTCCTAGGTTAAAGTTCTAATCAAACTGAGCTTTAAACGATCGTATGGTTTCCATAGTTTTCTGTAGAAAACTTTAGAGGATCGAAGCTATACTTGGTAGCTGAGTTTTTAGACAACTTTTAGGGTTTTATAACCCTTGTGTAACCACCATAACTCCATGTTCAATTGAAGTGAAGTTCTCTATTCCTTTTAATCTTTTGATATGTCTATGCATTGTTTGATTAATTATTCTTCGCTTTCAATTAACATGCTTGGATAAATATAATTTGTGTTTGCTTATGATTGCATGAAACCTAGTTGTTTATCTTTTCTTATTGCTTCTTGTTAATAATGCGCGCGTTAGGCTTTAGAAAACTAGCTTCTTAATTGCATAGCAAAGACGTCTATGGAAACGTGGCTAGGTTAGAGAGTCTCTTTGGTGTGTGTTTTGTGGTGTTTTTGGTCTGAGTGTTCTTGTGTTTTTTTTGAATCTTATCACTTACGATACCACACAATAGTCTTTATAAACAACCTTGACTCATTTGGGGGGATTCCGAGTAGGTGTTTATATTTATTTAAATGCTTACACTTTCTACTTTCGAGCGTTGGAAGGGGTAATTAAAATTAGGAAAAGTAACTAGGAGTAGTGCATGATTAGGTAAACACATTTGTTTAACCATATGAGTTTTCTATCACCTTTACTTTTCTACAATTAGGAGTGGTTAATTAGTTTAATTAAAACCCCCTCAAACCCGAGATTTTAATTGCTTTCATAAAATATAAAAAAACAAAAATACTCTTCTCACAACCTCTAGACTTGAGTGACCATACGATTCGAACCTACCCAAACTATTCCCCTAGAGAACGATAATAACCCCCCGAGTCTTGCCTATACTACACTACAACAGTTAGGTACACTACCTAAGAGGGTTGTAAAACTTCAGTTTGCAATCACCCGCACATTATTTTCATACAAATAGGATTGTTATTCTATAAATAATCCTGTACAACTTCTACCAAGACAACATAAATAATTTGATTTTGTTGTTGTGTTTATTGCTTGTGATGGTTACTGATTGGATGCTGGATGCAATATCTTTGCTATAGGACAACAACTACTGAGCACCTGAAATCATTTATTGTTGTGGTAGGTTGACCAGTATTCTGAAACATGTCAAGTTAAAAGTCCTTATGCTTGATTCATCACCTGATTAACAAGAAACTAAATACTCAAAACAATCACTCGAGTCTGAAAGTATTTTTGCTCAAAGAAGACAGTTGCCCTAATTTCAAAAAAGATTTTTCAAGAATGGAAGGCACATTGCAATGCTTCGGAACGTAAATATCAAAATCAATCTTTTAAATCAGGGGCAACATTGGTCACAATTTTGAATGAAACAAGTCAATAAAGCCAAAGATTGTGTGAAAGGTAATGATTGTTAGTTGAAAACAAGGAAACATTCGAATTGAGAACATAGTGTGGCTAAATTACGTAAGGAAAATGAGACTTTGAAACATCATTACAAAGATTTGTATGATTCTATTAAAATCACGAGATCTAAGACTACAGAACAGACAACATCTTTGCTTGCTAAATAATGTTGAATTAAAGCTCAGATTCAGGAATTGTGGTTTTATGCAATTGCTGACATTAAAAATGACTTAAAAGAAGTTAAAAGAACTAGTTGAAAGATAATAAGTTTGATAAAACAATCGGTCTTGGGGAAACCGGTCTGTTTACCTCAGTAAGATACCAATCAGTTGTTTATAGATAACCCGAATGCGTTTAAAGTGTGTGTGTGTGTGGCTCAATGTCAAAACAAGGTTTGCCACCCAAGTTGATGTAGAACACAGAATTTGTCAAAAACTCGTCACTCACATTTATTTGCTAAGAAACAGAATACCACCTTTACAAAACCTGTTATCACATGATGCATCTAGCTAATCTAGGATTCAGTTCTAAGAAACATCCCAAGATGTAGTTCAATGACATGGTTCATAATCACTATCTGATGTAGCTAAGGAACAAAAGATACAAGGAAGAGAGATAGGAACTCAAAAAACAGTGTGCCTAACTTTGGAGAATTCAAAACCACTACTGATGATAGCATAACCAACCATAGGAGCAAACAATCTCATGAACATCTAGGAGTTTGCCTGTATCTAAGATTAGTCGCGTTACGATAACGGCTGTGCCCAAAGCTAGATCACTCTAAGAGTTCAATGTTTCTTTTTAGATTCCAAAAACTTTGTTTGTTCTACACGTTCATTAAGTGTGTCTTAATGCAAGAATCATGATGCTTGTGTGTGTAAACAAAACTCCTGAAGCGAAGTAATTCATGTGCTAAGATTCATTCCCAATAAAGGACCACAAACAGTAACAAGTGTGTGTGTGTGTGTGTGTGTGTGTGTGTATAGAAACTGGTAGAAGATCTTTTAGGATATAGGTTTTCTCCTAATAAGACTTCCGCTTATATGTGTATGAAGAAAACATCTCTAGATCTGAATTTAGGTGGAAAAACCCAAGGTTAGAATTTTTGAAATCTGTTGGTCTTAGGGGATTCCTACAGGAAAGTTATTCGACTCTTGCACAAGCCAAGGTTGATAGTGAAACCCCCACATGGTTAAATGTAGATATCCATATATTCATGATGCAAACAAAATCTGGATGTAAGTGCATGGTAAATCAATCAATGTTCAGAAGGAAACAAAGTTTGATTTTAAGTGCACGTACCTTATGTTATGTCAACAAGGAAAATCTCTAGAGTATGGTTTGGGATAAGGCTATATATCTCAGAAACCATGTCAAAAGTGGATTCACAGATGATGATACAGTAAAATGACATTTGATTACAACAGATCAAGCCTCAAAACCTCGATGTTAAAACGGCGTTTGAACCAAAACGCGTTCATGTGTGTGATGTGTGTGTGTGTCAACAGAGGTCATCAAGCAGCTGAGACCAATTACAACGTTTTCAAAATGAGTGGATTTGCTATTCGGTCCTTTGTTCAACGAATATTTCAAATGGAGAAAATCAAGTTGTTTTAAAGTCTTCGCCCTGTCACTACTACTTATGCATAAATTAACGTCAACTAAACAACTTGATTAAAATTCATCACACTTTAACTCTAGCTACAACTTAATACTGCTAATGGAACTATTGATTTTGTAAATATTTTTATTCTTCTTTATTTTTGATTTATAAAAAAATTTTTAAAAAGAAAGAAAAAATACAAAAATATAAAACAAACAATAAGAAAAATAGGAAAAATATTAATCCTAGAAAAACAAAATTTAAAATCAGAAAAATTTCAAAAAAATACCTAAAAAATCTTCTCGACATGTCTACTTGAATTCGATACATTTACGTACTAGAAATGTTGATTAACATCGACACGGGCATTAAATGAGTTCATACAGGTGTTTCAAATGCTTTCAAAACATGTCATTTTCTAAATTTTCTATTCATTGACTTATGTACATTACAGTGCATAACTCGGGTCCCGAATGTAAAGGGATGTGCAGTTCCGTCGAGCTTACTCTAAATTAGAAGAGATGTCTACTATCATGTTTTAAAATCGTTTTTTTTTTTGAACAGAATTTTTCAAAAAGAACTTACAATGTCAAAATTGTCTTACAATTAATTTGTGGAATTTTTTCCATTAAAAATGTGGTATTTGTTAAAATTGTGTGTTCAACAATCCCTTCCTGGAATAATTTTCAAAGAATTGTAGTATGTAGGAAATCGTGTGTGTGTGTGTGTGTGTGTGTTCAATTTTTAAGGGGGAGCTTTTGTTAACACAAAGCCTTTTTAATGTCGTTGGGGTACAATTCATAAATGTCAATTTTAGTATCCAAACACATTTCTGTGTTGAAATAAATATGTGGGAACTTATAATTGTCATTTATTTAATATACATGTTCACTAAGGAATCTACTTCGTCTTTAACATTTTGTGGTGTCATATCATTTTTTATTCCATTGTCAGTTTTAATAAAATGATTGGATTATCAATATAATGTTGAAGGAGAGCTATCAGAATCTTGAATTCATGCTTAATTTACGTGGTATAATTTTTCTACCCCTGGAATTTTTCATGTCAATTTTTATCAATTGATATTCATAATATAAGTGTTTTATTATTTTAAAGTAAGGGAGAAAATGTGATTAAAATATGTTATAGACGAATCGTGATCTTTTAAGACTCTAGTGCAACTTTTCCTCTCTATCGTGCTAAACAATTTGAATCTCGGAGCACATGAGTAGGAGGGAGTTTTGAAATAACTATGTCTGAAATGGTTTTATGGTGTGTGTGTGTTTGTGTGTGTCCAGAACAACCTATTTATTTCACGACGATTGTGAAGTCATAAGGTGGTTTCTAAGGTTAGGAATAAGTCCTTACGATCCCAACCAGAACCGAGGATATACCCAAGGACCACTCTTGTTAGAAGAATAGCAGTCTTAGGAATGATTGGAGATGAATGTGTATAAGGGAAGATAAGAATGTCGACTAAAGATTTGAGCTAAACACTGGATCAATGCACAAACAAGGTGTAGTAATGAGTCTTTGGCTAAGCATTAAGGGGTGAGAATGAAAAAGAAAATGTTTGGATAAAGGTGAAAAAGAAAAGAAGCCCTCCTTACACCTTAGGCAGAAACCGGGTCAATACATAATCTATCAAAATTACAAAGATGATTGTTGGTATTGAAGAAAGTCTTCCTGGAACCAGTGATGCAGTGTGTGTGGTGTGTGTGTGCCATTCGGGCTTCTCTCAAAGAAAACCTGCTCATTTGTCACGAAAGTTACACACGTTATCTATTGGACATCTCACTCCAAGATTGTAAAATATTGAGAGGTTGGCAGTCGCTCCAGCCTTCCCTATTACTAAAACCAAAAGTGCACAAATCGAGTCTAGAGCGAGAAGAGATCAAGTATATATCTACTTTAGGAATCACAATGTCAATAATACACTTGTTGAATACACATAAAGTTCACAATGATGTATAACATAGAGTCCTAGCCATTATCCTTGAGATCTTGCCCAGAACATTGAGTGATACTTAAGTATTCCCAGTGAAGATGGAAATCCTGTTTGTGTGCAAACATCAAACAAGTTTTGGTAGGGTGAACTTGCAAGATTCTATTAGAGAATCAAGCCTTGTGATAATAGATATTCTATTTTGGTCCAGTAAATGATTGATGACTTAAATCAGAAGTAGTAACTATCTATTCACTCTTATCGTGTTGTCTGCTTTAAGACGTTCGATAATGAGGAATAGCAGGCTGGTGGATTCTATTACATCTGGTTGTCTAGAAGGGGGACCTACGCTTTGAGCTGGGAAACCCTGTCAGGTGAATTCTTTAAATCTACCTGATCACATGGTTAGTGTAGTATTTATTACTATAAAAAGGTGAGAGTGTGCGGAGGTTAATGCAGAACGAAGTCAAGATGATTGAAAGCTATATTCATCTTTTATTGCTAAATCTCTTATTTATGGTCTTAGACGTCGGTGTTTTATAGTCTGGTCTTGTGCAGCCCATTCCAAGCGAAGTCGGATTCATAAACCACATGCTCATACTCAAGCTTTTAAAGTCAATCATTCAACATCAAGATAGTTGATTCTATCTTCCCACATCAAGTGCTCAAAGTCAAATAAAGTGGACATCATAAATTGGGAGATTGTCTAGGACTTATAATGACATAATGTCAAAACAAGAAGTAAACAAGTTTGAGCATGTTGGTCAAAGAGCACAAGTGATAAGGAAAGTCAAATCAAGATGATTCGGTGTGTGTGTGTGTAGTGATGCCAAGTTAATGATCGTCAAGAATTCAAAGTCAAAGATAAAGGTTCAAATCAGATCAAATAAAGCATGGATGAAACAAAAGCCATTACAAACAAGATAAGCCATAACAATGCAAAGGCATAAACATCTAATCAATCAGTATCTTTGATTGTCATCGGTTGGTACAGTAAGTGTGTTTGGAAGAAAGAAGACCTCATCATTGGGGAGAACGATTGTAGCCTTTTAATTTATTAAGTCAAACAAGAATGTTAATCGGTCTTAGAAGATCAAACTAGGTCTTGATTGTAATAGGCTAGTCGGGTTCACCAGGCTTGGATGTATCTAATATTGTCGTGCTTTGTTTCGGGCTCTCAAAGCCCAAGTTATGCCAAGCCCGACCCAAGTTACAAGCCCATAAGCCACCTAGCAAGGCATGGGTATAAATATCCCTTCACCACACTTGGTGAAGGGTGTTGGTTACATTTTCATTTTTTGTAACTCACCACTTTTCTCTAATCTAATATTCCTCTCTTGTTTCTCTCTCTACTTTCTCTCTCTAAGTTTTCTTATTATTTTCTAGTATATTGGTAAAGATTATTGTTGTGTAATGGATTAAACTAGTGGGATAACACCTTGTTAAATATTAAAATCGTTTCATTTAAATCAATTAGTTGCCGATTTAGATTTTTTCGTATATTGATGTTTAAGTCGTTTTGATGTCTAGCTTTTTGCTCGTAAAACCTGTGCAATTCTTAGACCATATGGGACTCATGACATTTGTAACCGGAGAAACAATGTCAAGCTGGCATGTTTAGTCCCATCCTTGCCTCGAGCCAAGGTCTCACCTGCTTAACTCGATTAAGTCATCCAATGCGAGAACATGTGAGAATATATCTAGGTCTCACGCATAGAGAATAATCACCTTGGGTTACAATTCACCTACGTCTCACGCAGAGCAAAAAGTAATTGCAAGTGATCTCAACCAATTGGACGGCATGACTTAAATTTGTGACGGGTATAAGTTTTGATAAATACATGATCAAAAAGTGTGTACGAGGAAGCATGCATTCATCCTTCGTAGCACAAGTTAAAAAAACTATTTTTAACTTAAGTCTAATACTTGTTTTTATGTGTGTCAAGTTGTTCATTTTCATGACTAATATATAACCTAGGTGGAATAAATATTAGTTTGAACAATACATAAATTAAATAACAATCATAACATTTATTTAGTGTTATTTATATAAAAACAAGTGTTTAGTTTCAAATCATATTTAAACTTTAAACTAAATCAAAGATTTAGTTTCTAAAATTGGTTTGTGTTTTATTTTTAGTTTTATAAAAACATTTGCAAGTTATATACATTCCAAACATATATAAAAGCAAACAAACAAACACAACCACAAGTATGCAAAGCCTCAACCGATGAAAAACCTATGCTTGGTCTCGTGAGCCATCACGAGAACCAAGAAGTCAACTAAGGGTTAACCACACAACCACAAGGAGGGCTCCCACTTGCTCCAAGAACCATCATGAGCAAGTGAAACCCTAAATGAACTTGAAGCCCAAAACTGCCATAAAATTTCAGCTGACTTCACGGGTCTGAAACTCCTAGAAGGATTCTTCCCCAATCTGAGCTCCAGTTGAAGAAGTTGTAGCCCCATGAGTTTTGCACCTGCTCCAAAAAATTCAGCCTCTAACTCCTTATAGAACTCCGGGAAATCCATTTTTAGTGGAAGTCACTCCAGCAGCTCCGAATTTGACTTTATGCCTTTAACTCTTGCGCCATTCGAATCCAAACAACGGTTACAATAATTTGATAATTGAATACATTTATCCTATCATCTAACTACTATAAAATGCCCAAACAATGGCTACAATGAAAATTAAAAGCATACAAAAGAAGCCGAAACAATGGCAAACCCAAAAACTAAAATTAAATGCAATAACTAGCGAATCAATTCACAAGTGGTCATGGTTTTCATCGGCTTTGCATACGAAACATAATAATACCATAATATCATGTATTAACAAGGTGTTGGCTAAGTCCATGGCCAAACATGCATGTATTTTCCATGGAAACAAAATAATTAACAAGAAATAAATTGTTAGCCAACGAATCAAAGAAATAAATTAACTAGAATTAAAACCCCGATTGGTACGTGTAACCAATGGCTTAAGGATCACTTAGTACTGTATTAAAGACCTTATAACAACCATATTATTTCAGAAAATAATGCCCAAAGGGCTGATTTAAACCGATTCAAGAATCATTCTAAAACACACGATTTAGGCCCTTTTACACGTACCCGATAACAAAACCAATTAATGTATGCATAATAAATGGCTATGGGATCAAAAATCACAGATCATAAGACCCTATATAGGTCGAATTAATTTCAAAAAATAAGCCCTAGGGGCTGTTTTAAAATTATCCTTTTGAATCCATCAAAACACGCTTTTTTAGCCATTTTTACGCATACAAGATGATCATATGATGGCTCGTGATACCACTGTAGGTGCTGAATCAAATGAATATAATATAATCAAATATAAAACGCAACGGAACATGCAACTATCAACGAATCCATAGAGTCATATGATCAATCAAAATAAAAACAACAATTATTACCTTTGCAGCGTAATCGGTAGAATCAGAGAACAACCTTCTCTTGTACACGATCTATCCAAGAAACCAAGTGACCAAAGTAGATCACCTCTATGAATATCCACACTACACTTCACAGTATACCTCTTGGATGCTAGTCCTTCAACCCGTAACATTAGATTATACTTTGAATGAACAAGAATCAAAGTAATAGATCAAGAAAACAAAAAAACACTTATTTTGTTTATGTTTATGCCGTCCCTTTTATAGGAAGAGAGAGATGAGAAAAACTTGGTAAGTATTTTAATTGATTTGTAACTCATAATGACTAACTCAATTAATAGTTATCATAAATCCAATTAAATTGGTAAGTGGTTAATTGATTTGTAACTCCTAATGACTAAATCAATTAGTAGTTATCATGATCCAATTAACCATTAACCCCCTTGAGCTTTCCTTCTCTTTTCTTTTACATCTTAGGCCGGCCATATGGTGGGCTCAAATGGGATTGCCATTTGTTTGCTCAGTCCAATAAACTAAGTACATTACCTAGTTATTATAAGCCCAATATTGATCCCGAGTTACGTAGTTTATTTATATACCTTGAATACAATAAACACGATATATACAGTGACACCTCAGTGTATATGTGTGTGACCCCATAGACTCACATGTTTCTAACCGTATATTGTTTATTATGACATGAGCATACTCCAACACTACGTACGATTTAAGCCGACGAAGTGTAAGATTATTGTAATTACGTATCCTCTTTTAATAGTTACTTTGTCCTTTACTCAAGTGTCCCTTTTTAAGATATGTAGCAATATACACATATAAAGGTAACTTTGTATCGTATTTTAAATCAAAAAATGAGTTTAGTTATAGTGTTTTATTATAGGGTGTGTTTGGCAACAAGCGTTTTGGAGCGTTTATGAGTGTCAAGCGACAAGCGGTAAGCATTTTAGATGAAAAACTTGTTTAGCAAAACCTCAACAAGCATTTAAATATTGTTTAACCGCTCCAATCTCAAATGCTTCTTGGAGAAGCATTTCAGAACTCCTCCTATCAGTTTGTTATAAAATTACATTTATACCCTCAAATATAAAATTTATAATTTCTTTAATTGGGTTATATGTCATTTTTCGTAATTTTACACTTTCTAATTACAGCTTACAACCACGTTACCAAACACCTTTTTTTTTAATCAAACGCTACTGCTTACTGCTCCTGCTACTGCTACTGCTTACTCTGCTACGTGTTGCCAAACATACCCATAAATTTAGAAATTATGTTATACTTCTTTTCATAAAAAGTATTGTAGTTATAAAATGTTGTAAATGTTTAATTTATCTATGAATCGAGATCTATAAAATGTTTCAAAATATTTACGTTTGTGCGTTTGTCCCATAGCTCTACTAGTTAATAGAAGGTGTTAGTTTTAGTTTAAAACTAAGTTTTTAAGTTTTAAAGTTTAAGTTCCATTCTAAAAAGGAAGATTTATGTTAAACATTTTCAGATAAAACATCCATACTATATTTACAACCATATATAAGCAATAAAGTCACTTTAGTACAAGTTTAAACATTTTGACTTGTTTTATTTTTAGTTACTACGCGTTACTATAAGTGAAAATGGATAACTAGAAGTGTTTTTTTGGCAGTTAGTTAATACCGACCCGACTCGACAAATGTTAAGTTTTACTATTAATAATTTTTTTTACCCATTATCGAATTATTTCGCTCGTTGCCTAACCGACGTATCACAAAAATCTTGACTAGTGAAATTGGTTAACACGTGTTCAATCCTATAATTCTTGATATGATATTTAATTGTGGCATATTTATATACTAGCTTCAAGGCCCGCCCAATGGGCGGTTAGCTCCAAGAACATTTTAAAAGATAAAAGTAATAAAATGTTTGATACAATCACGTTACAAAAAAAATAAACGCTAAACGAACAAAAATAAATTGATGTTTTTGTAGAACCATAAGAAAACTACATATAGCAGATTGATTAAAGGAGAATAACAAATAACAAATTATAAACTATAAAGTCCCTTATAGACGATGTTGTTAGCAAATATTATACCAAGCTATATTAAAGCTACAGAAAAATTGGATACATAATTTCTTTTCCTAAATTTACATTGAAACATCTCTTTTGGTTCCAATTTCTTGTAATCTCAATGAGTAGCATTTGCTCAGTTGAAATGATCATTGGCTGTAAAATCGCCTTATGTCAATGTCATTGTTACCACGAAGTGTTAGACTTCATGAAGCTATTAATAATAATAAGAAACATTTGCTTTGGGATCATGCGTTAAATAGCGCTGATGGTGGTAGTGATGGTGACGGTGATTGTGAAGATGATGGTGTTAGCATTAGTAAGAAACATGAGTGTAGACACCAGAAACAACATAGAACCAGATTTTTAACACAAAGTAAGAACATTGATACAATAAAGACAATTATAACTTGTCTTCATGTGTCAGGTCACTAATTAGAAGAGAAAAATAAGATTTTCAAAAATGCATGGTTCAGTGAATATTTTATTAAACCATTACAAATTAAAAAAAATATATCAGACCATTGGTTTGTAGAATAACTTGAATAGATAAACAAATCTTGAGTTCATCATTTTCAACCCCTTTTCACTCTAAAAATTCATTAATTTAAGTTATATTTGTAAATATCATTTTGGCACACACTCAAATACACCTTTAACATGTTTTGACCCAACTCGTCACCGAAAGCACCCATACCCCGACCATTGTGCCACCAAAGATTATACCTCAAACTCAATACATTTTACCTTATGTTTTTCATCTAAATTGACCCACTTTTAATATTAAATTCAAGTTTAAGAATTTGGATATATAGAAGCGATGAAAAAGTTACCTTAAATTTTAATATCATAGCCAAAAATATAAATATAGCGTTCAATTACAACAACAATGCAAGTAATGATGTCAAATGTTGCAACTTTGCTATTCATACGTGTTTTCCAACGAAGAATCGCAGTAAGGATATTTGTCCAAGACGTCTTGGGTAATCTGATTTAAAAAACACCATCTTGTCAATGTGACATTACTAAAATATACAGATATTATATGAGGATGAAGTGCCGATTAATAACTAAAAACAAAGCAAAAAATTTAGTGATTATAGTGAATATTATATGAAGTCATTATATAATTTTCTATCATAGGGATCAAAATCATTGCCATGTAATATTTTCAACTCAAGATTGTCTGCACGTTGTTAATCTTTTGTATATGCAAGGTTGAGTCTTCACAATACCCACTGATAGAAGAAATGTAGACAAATTAAGTATGTATCTACATACTTTTTTAGTTTATTTTTAACCATTATCATATATGCTTATAGGTAGGGGTATCAGTAGGGTCGGGTTGACCCGACCTAAACCTGAACCCGAACCCGATAAGGCTTATCGGGTCGGGTTTAATCGGGTTGAAAAAGCTTATCGGGTTAAATTGACCCGAACCCGATAACCCGATATTGTTATAGGGTCGGGTTAGGGTTGAGTTATTTATGTTATCGGGTTATCGAGTCAACCCGATAAGACCCGAAAATATAATGCAACTTTTTTTCAACATTATTTCCACGGTTCACTGCTCTATAATTCAATACTCTTTACTGTATTCATTCTTACGTTTTACTTACTGGTGTAGCAATACATTAACATCTTGAATTCACATTAAACGTATGTTTTTTCTTATAATAGTTGTGCGTATGTAACATCATGCGTGATATTTTCTCAAACAAGAAAATGGTAACTCGTTGAGCATGTAAAAACAGTAACTACTAGTCTACTACTATGATATTTAATCATAATACTGGTGTAGTTTGTACTTTTTACGTACATAACTCAATATTATTTTTTAAATTAGATAATAAATTTATTTTCAAGAGACATTAGTAATATTATTATCGGGTCAACCCAAACTCGATTAGACCCGACCCGACATAACCCGAACCCGATTAGACCCGAACCCGATAACTCGATCTCTTATAGGGTCGGGTTGCAGGACATATTTTCAAAACTCAAAACCCGATTCAACCCGACCCGATTAACCCGACAACCCGACCTGATAACACATCTACTCATAGGTGAGTACTTAAAAAAATATCTTTAGTAATATGGATAATTGGGTATCGAAAAATAGATTTGAAATCTTGATACCCGCGCATTGCCGTGGTGCATTGTGTCCAAGTTTCAATGCCATACAAACACATTCACAAATAGTAGTTTACATGAAAATCTTGCCCAAAATAGTATAGAACATAAGCATCTGAATCTTAGATACAAAAGTCTGTTAAACTTTTTTGAATCTTGCCCAAATTCAAATTCACTTTCTAAAACCTCGAGTTAAAAGATTGTTGAGAATGACGTAAGCACGTTACTATTCCAAAACGGTGAGCTAAAGTAAGCCCAAGTGTTCTAGTTCCACGACATATATCCAAAAGCAAAGTATTAGGTCCAAGGCCAGCCCAATTTCCTGCAAGCGAGTATAACTTTTCTGCTTTAGGAGTGTTTACCTGCAGTAATAAAGAATTCCAAATATAACAGTAAGATTTCTCATAAGTTATTTATTGTGACTTGAGCCTACTATATCCTAACAAATAAACTTAAACAGACCCAACCAGGGGCGGAGCCAGGATTTTAAGTTAAGGGGGGCCGATAATTTTTTTTCATGATAATAACCGCATATAGTAAAAAACAATATACCAATGCATGATAACATTAAATTGTTTGAAACAATATAACAATAGCCAGGATTTTAAGTTAAGGGGGGCCGATAATTTTTTATTCTTTGTTACAAAGATAAAGATTATTAACACTAATTTCCTGTTATAGAGGTTATAACATTTATTTATGTACTCTCATAATTCTAATCTTCCAAATTTATATAATGCCTTTTTCTTTTTTGATTAATTGTGCCTACATAATTCTAATCTTTTAAATTCATACAAAGTAACCTTCACCATTAATTTATTAATTGCTACATTGCTCTTTTCGCACATTCACTTATTCTCTTTGGTTTGCATTCAAAAGAATCACAAGTAACTTCCTTTATTTCATTTACATCGTGACTATTAATAGTTCTCAATAAGTAATTAAGTACATAAAAAAACTAAGTACATAAGAAATTATAATCATAAAAGCGATTAATACTTCGGTGTAAAAAGTAATCACTAATGTCTAACAAAAACTATTGATTCAAGTCATTCAGCAATAGAAAGAATGCAAATCATAAATTGTGACCACAATGAAAGAATAGATTATAAAAGCATTCAATAGCTTATGAAATGAGTAATACTTTTGATTAGTTTGTCCCACTTCCTTTAAAAGTTACACTTCATTTTTTAAACCTACGCAACGTAAAACAATTATTGGGAGTAGCCGACTATTCATTTTGTCTTCTTGATATAATAGAATTTTGGGCTAATATCACAATGGACCTACTGGGGTAGTTGGGGGCAGGACCGTCTCAAAAATTTTAGTGTCCTTGTGCGAACATTATAGCATAGCCTTTCGAACACATAAAATGTGAAATAAATATTTTGTGTTACAAATATATAAATAAAAATAAATTTGTCTTTTGATGTACTAACAATTGTGACCATTAAATTATTCAAAACTATGGCATTACTTATAATTGAACACCTTATAAGAAACGTATATGACCAAACACAAAAATTATTTTACAAATAAAGGTTGGAAGTGTCAATTTTATAAACATCTTACACTTATTTATTACTAATAAAACTAACAAATTGGACAAAAATGTACAACTGAAGACGTTTAGGGGGCTGGATGCAAATAATCCAAAGTCATCATCTTCCTGAACCTAATAGATACACGCCCCCTGGTTCTATTCAAATATGCAGATACTTGATATTAGGTCACTTTCATTTTATTTCTTGTTAAACCCTTACATCTTAACGTTTTTGAACACATTGTTTTATGGTAGAATCTAAACAAAAATGAGTCATCATGTTTATAATTGTAGTGCACCTAGAAAAGTTGAGGCCCTGTACCATTTGAGATTGGGGGAGGCCTAACACCTGCTAGCCACCCCATCACCTCCGCCCCTGGACCCAACCTAACATGACCAGTACAACCAAATTAACAAATAACACATGAGTAAGGGGTGTTTGTTCGAAAAGCGACCCCAACAGTTGTTTCACTTTCCTTGTGAAGTGTTGCTCCTGTTTTGAATGGCACAACGACATTGTAATAGACTCATTAGACCAAAATTAGGCTTAAACAAACACCCCCATAATCTCAGACCTAAGTAGAGATGAAAATAATAATACGAAACATCTTTATATGCCAAACATGTATAGCTTCAGATCAATAAAGTCCAAAAATTTAAATACAAACATACCACACAATACATAAACATAATAAAGTGGTGTAGCATCACTTTCCATAGGATTAAAGGTTAACATAAAAATCTTAACTTTTTTAATTGTGGCATATTTATATATTAGTAAAACATGTTTAAGAGATAAGATATGATATAAGACGTATCCAATCCTATAGGATTTCTCAGTTGACTTAAAAACAAGAGATGTGATATAGTGTATTTTAAGAGAAATGCTACACTCACAAAAAGTTTACAAAAAATAATCCACATAATGACTTGGCAATGGCTTTGGTCCAATCACATTGCTTCATAATCTTTCATTTTACCCTTTTACCCTCCATGCTTAATTGACAAATCATTTTGTGGATGTATTTTTGTAAGAATTTTGTGGATCTAGCATTGCTCGTATTTTAATAGTAGTATAATTTATCTATACTACACGTGTCACTATCTCTTATGACACGTATATCACAGATATATATATAAGCGAGAGTTACACCATCTCTTTCTTCATTCCTCTGTCTCTTCAACCATCACAACGACGGTTGTTGGAAAATTATTATTTTTGATAAAACATTTTTTGACAGCATGAACGGGAACTCAAATCATACCTCATCACCACCTCACTCTTCGCCATCGCCACCACCAACGGCGACAACACCGACATATACGTCACCTTAAACCTTTCAACCGCCTTCAACATATCCTGAAAATCAAATCTCTCTATTAACACCGGCATCTCACCTAATGAAAACGATATCTGATGTATCAAATGATCAATTTCTCATCCATAACGAATCTACTATGGTTAACGGAAGTCGTTATCGCTATAAAATTCTGATGAGTCAACTCAAGTCCTTTGATCCTACCAGTCGTACCAAATGAATACACTACAGCAGCAGTACATCAACAGTATCAGATTGTTTAACATGATGCTCAAAACTAATACTTTTATTAAGTTGTTTATATTGTAGGATGAGATCAAATTCGAGTGAATCAATAATAATTAAACTAACGAAAACGTGTTGTGTATTTTATTAGCAGAAAGGAGTTGAGGGTGGGGTAGGTTGAAAGGAGTGATGTGGCGAGTGATTCGAATTGATCCAATGAAAGATGAGTATGTGGGTGGTTGAGTCGATTAAGAAAGGAGTGATGGTGAATATGAAGGATTTGAGCGGAGGATGGAGAGAGTGTAGTCGGTGATTAAGAGTGGTTGTGAGGGTGGTGGGAATGGTGCGGGTAGATGAAGTGTGTGTAAGGTTTTGGTGGTTGAGTTGAATCCCTTTTAGAGCTTTCTCAGACATTATATGAAAATGATGCAATCAAAATTTAATGTGAAAAGACGATCGTACCCTCTAGTGAAAGGGCAACGTGGTCAAGATAACGATGGAAATAACCGTTGTTACTCATAACGGGGCTCCTGGGACCAAACGGGTAAGCACAGTGTCAAAAAGAGACTCCGTATGAGAGTCCTCGTTATTTGGGGACCAAACGGGCAAACGGAGTAGAGTTTAGGGACCAATGGTGTAATTTACCCTTAATTTTTTTATTAAAAGTTATTGCATGCACGACTATTAGAGCAATAGGTATGGTGGTGAGCTCACCTCGCCGTTCATACGTGGCAACTTGCCACCATACCATCGACGCTCACCGTTTAGGTTTTTTGGATTTTCGCCATGGAAGTGAGCTAGAAAATGACAAATATTTTATTTCATAAATAATACTTATTATAAATGTGTGTGTGTGTTTGTGTGTGATGATTTAAAAAAATCAGTTTAGGATATGTTGCATGTTTATGTGTGTGTTTAGGGTTTAGGGTGTTGAGAGAAGTACCTTATGGCTGAAGTGTATTTTCACCTAAAACGTGTCATTGAAATAAGGTTGAGTATCGGGTCATTACCGAACCAAAATTGAAACAAATCGAGCAAAACTGAACCAAATAAATAGTTTTGACGTATTTTTCTTGGTTTTAACTTGAACCGAACCGAACCGAGCAAAACCGAAATCGAAAACCATAAATATACAAAACCAAAAACGGTACCGAAAATGATCAGTTCGTTTTCAATTGGTTTGGCTTGGCTCAATTTGTTGGTCCAGTTTGGTTTTCAGTTGGTTTTGCTCAGCCCTACATTGAAATATGAAGATGTTGATTGAAGTCTTTTGAGTATGGTGTTCTTACTATGTCCGGTCTTACTAATAACATCTTATTCAATCTACGATAGCTTCTAGTCTTCTACGTACTTCAGTTTATTTTGTGGGATGTAATAGGTAATTAAGACGATTAGCACTTAATCCAAATGATGAAGCGTAAAATCACAGGTCCTGACCACGGGCCTCGATGCGTGATTTAGGCACCGTGACCATGTCCCTATGTGAATAACATCATTTTAGAAAGTAGGTAAATTTTGGACGGGATGATTAGTGGTATTTCGTGGAAGGTGACTAAAAAGGAAATAGTTTCTCGTGTGACGATTCCCTGCTGGTAACTCACATTACATATGTGGTTTTACGCCACTGTATTTGACAGAGTAACTTTTGGGAACGACATGGTTTATTAGGAATTTATTCTTGTATGAACGTTTACTATATTTAGTGAAGTGGAAGGAGACTCACAAGCTGAGAAATAACTCTTTGTATTTCCACTATCATTTATATAATAATAGTTATAGAGAGAGAAGTAAAGTTAAGAGAGGTAAGGAGGTGAATGTGAGAACTGTGAATGAGAGTGTGTCCTTTCCTATCAATATGCCACTCTATTTATAATCCCTTAAATGCTTAAGGGTGAATGTTTGCTGACTGTTTCATGAGTCATATTTATCCCATGTGGAAGTTTTCTTCTTTCATTTAACTAACTGACGTGGCTTTATCCCTCCCACATGCATGAAGCTTTATTTCTTATCCAAATTTCATAAGCCATGTAATATTCAATTTCTATTTTCAATCATGCATGTACCTTATGTTGAACCCATTTCATTGGGTATCCTATCAAGTCCCCTTATTCATATGCGTAAATATAATGTTACTCATGTGAATTATAACGTAGTTTAAATGTTTGCCGAAATAGAAAAATGTCGATCATTTTTATAGAGTAAATACTCGGTTGTTTGAAACCTTTCGTCGTTGGCAGCCATATATTTATTGAGTAATACTTTATGTGGGCAAATGTTTAATTGTTTTAGGTACTTTGATACTTAGTCAACTTTCTTCATGCATGCATGAATTTTTTGTGAGAACAATGTGCCAAGTTTATGTGTCTTCCACGTGACGTGTTCTCATTCTGCTTCAGCCCTTTGTTTATCTAGTTCACTTTGTTCCTTTGTTTTACCCGCCACGTTTTCTTTATACTTGACACAACAAAGTATAAACTCGGCACAATAGCCTATAGGAGTAGATCTAATCATGAATTTCCTTGCTATATATGGCCCTTTTTCGTAACTCCTTTTTTATCACTGTTATCTTTTAACTTCATTTTGGTATTTATTTGTCATGGAGCAGGTAGTGAAGTGTTTATATATTAGTAATTTTATATATAGTATTAGCATTACTAATTTTGATATAAAAACTTTCTCGGATCCTACTCTTCAGGGTGCGTCTAGCAGTGCTGTTATTCGGGGTTTTGGGTTGCGAGATGAACAAGCTGTCGGAGTGTATGCCACCGCGGTCAGCCAAACCTGGAATGAAGGGCTTCAAGAGACGTCTTTATATAACGGTTAGTGTTTTGAAAAGACGTTAAGCTTTCATTTCGTACATGTCATCGGTTGCTTATACATGATTATTATTGCAGATGTTGGTGAGATGACTTTCCTTCTGAAGGACACTACAGAAATGACCTTAGAGATAAAAAAATTCCCTGTTGTTGGTGATCCCTTTAGCCAACCCCCCGATATTGGTGGCTTGGACAATCATGTTATAGTGGATGAACTGTCCACCGAAGGACAATATGTTGGCTCCTTTGGTAATCAAAGCGTAAGTGTGAGGGTCAGTCGCTCCTTTAAGAAACGGCGTACTATTCGTTGTTCTAGCTTTGCTGATGTTGGTAGTGTGTCGGGTAGTAATGACCAACCCGCTTTTGTTAGTGTCGGCGTTTCTGCTGGTAGTGCCCATACTGCTGCTGAAGGACTTGCCGCACTGTCATGGCTTGAGGCTCACTATGAGTCTTTGTAGGTCGCGTATAAGGACTTGCAAACTCAAGTTGCTACCGAACACAAGGAGAAGAATGATGTTGTGCTGAAATGTAACGAGTTGCAGGGAATGATTCTTCATAGGGATGGAAATATCAAGTTGTTCTCTAAGGAGCTAGACTGTGTTTTAAAGGAAAGATGTGAGTTTCAGAAACAGGTTCTTGCTCTAGAACGTAAAGTGATCCGAGCCCATAGAGGTACTCGTTAGATGTGAAGGTGCTTGTAAGGAAATGATTTATGTATATAGTAGTCTCCTTCTCCTCCCCTCCTTCAGATCCTATATTTTTTCTTGTAGCTAGCATGTGGATAATGTGGAGGTAGTAGTAAGTGTTATGTTCCTATGTGTTTAAACCCTGCTTGTGTGTACTATTAAAGTAAAAGAAAAAATGACCCATGTAAGCTATTTGCATATGCATATCTGGTTCCATGTTTGTAAATGAGTTTCATTTGCTGTCATTATGAGTTTACACCATATAATGCTTTGAAAGTATTTATCATATTTGCTTATCATTCTGCAATATGGTGAGAAAATATGTTGTCAATTAATGGGAAAGTTAAGATTCACTTGATAAATGTATAACTTGGATGTCATTAAGTTGCAGCGGGTATTTCTATCACTGATAGAAACTATATCTTTATATTATGCCATATAATTTAACTAACTTGGCCCAACCAATGGTTTTACCAACTATATTTAGTAGTGTTGGGGTTTACCATTTGAGGTTGTAACTACATGTGCTAAAAAGATATATAGTCTGATGTATAATAACGATATGCATCATCTCTATTTATTATTTTTAGTTGGTTCCAATTTTTCTTTGTTTTCTTTGAAGTCTGATCCCAAATGGTGTTTACCACTTCAATGGTGTTATTTATTTATTTTATTTTTTTGGTTGCTTTTGTTGTTGTTGTTATATAGCAACTTTGATTTCTATCGTTATTGTTTAAGCAAGACCATTGTGTCTATTGCCTCATGCCAACGTTGTTCTTCTTTCGTGCGTAGCTGCACGTATATACAAATGTATTTATTTTACTTATTCCTTTTAATGTTGGAATATATATGCATCTTTATTGGTTATTTGTAACCAAAGGATTCTCTTTATGAAGCCGAGAATTTGAAAATATCTGTAACTAAAGGATTCTCTTTATTAAGCCAAGAATTAAAAAAGAGCAATATTTATAGGCTCGTGATTACATGTAGTGTCCTCTTATTCATGGAGCACTTTTTATTTAAATTTACTTCCACATAAGAAGTGTTTCTTTATTACACCAGTGTAGGAAATGCATTTGATGCGTACACATTTCTAATAATTTGAATTTATAGATGGAATTTTCTTAGGTTGCTGATGTACCACATTTGCGGAACGAGGTGTCCCTTCATGTCGGCTAACACGTATGTCCCTGTTCGTTTTACGTCCACTATTTGGTACTGTCCTTCCTAGTTTGGGTCTAACTTCCTTTGCCCTTCTTGCTTGCTTGCCTCGTTCTTTCTTAAGACAAAATCGCCTATCTGGAGCTGGTCGTGGTTGGAAAGTGTTGATCCAGTAGGTTGGTAAACCTATTTCTGGGGGTAAAACAACTTCTGAGCCATAAACAAGACTGAAAGACATGCATCCTTCCTGCACGAGCTGTGGTTCGGTAGGCCTATAGAAAATTTGGCAATTCCTCGACTTACTGTCCTTTAACTTTTCCGAGTCTTGTATTTAAGCCTTGTAGGATTGTTTGGTTTGTTATCTCAGTCTGTCCGTTTACTTGTGGGTGGGCGACTGATGTGAATTTCTGCTTGATTTCCAGTTCCTCGCACCATTATCAAAAAAGAATGTTTGCAAATTGCTTTCCGTTGTCACTAATGATCAATCCTGGAATACCAAAATGACAAGCAATGTTACACCACATAAATTGTAGTACCTTGTGATAGGTTATGGTGGCTACAGGTTCAGCTTCGACCCACTTAGTGAAATAGTCTATAGCTACTATTAAGAACTTGACTCGACCTGGGGCCTCTAGGAATGGGCCAACTATGTCAATTCCCTACTGGTAAAAGGGCCAAGGGCTTGAGATGCTCGTCATTTC
This sequence comes from Tanacetum coccineum, assembly GCA_026074375.1. Lineage (NCBI taxonomy): Eukaryota > Viridiplantae > Streptophyta > Magnoliopsida > Asterales > Asteraceae > Tanacetum > Tanacetum coccineum. The sequence continues at coordinate 24,413 of BQNB010018525.1, read as the reverse complement.
ACATTGCGGTTGGCGTATTGTCGGCGCATGTTGTTGACATTTGTGGCATGTTTCTACTACTCGCGTTGCATCCTAATACATTATAGGCCAATAATAACCGAGCCTTGCTGCTTTCTAGGCGATGCTTCTCGGTCTGGTGTGCGCACCGCATGATCGCAAGTGTGCCTGACGGAGAACATAATCTGCCTGCACGGGTCCTACACACAGTAACCATGGTGTTAAGTACCCTTTTCTATAAAGTATGTTTTGCTTGACCGAGTATTGTGGTGCCTTGATCCTTATCTTCCATACTTCCACCTGGTCTTCTGGGAGAGCTCTGTTTATTAGATAATTTATGATTGGGTCCATCCAGGTATCACCTACTTCTTCGATTGTGTGGATTGCTTTAAACTCAATACTTCGGCAAGGAACTACTTCGACCAAAACACTCTTTGTTAGGTATGCGAATGAGGATGATGCCAGTTTACTTAACGCGTCGGCACGCTTGTTTTTTGACCTAGGGATTTGTGTTATTGTGAAGTTGTTAAAATGTCCTTGCAATTCCTATACTTTCCCCAAATATCTCTTTATTATATCTTCCTTGGATTCGTATAAACTTTTCACTTGGTTTGCTATCAATAAGGAATCCGTGTATACTTCTAAACACTGAGCTTGCATCTTAATCGCTTGCTCTAGTCCTGTCACTAAGGCTTCATATTCAGCTTCGTTATTAGATGCTCTAAAGTTGAATCGGAGAGCATAGGTTACTTCCTGACCATTTGGATCAGTCAGGATTAACCCCACCCCCGATCCTTTAATACTAGAGGCACCATCAGTGAACAGGGTCTATGTGAAAGTACTCTTTCCAGGCGTGTTGATGACGTTTTTGGCCTGCAAGCCATTAACCGTAGGAGATTCTGCCAAGAAGTCTACAAGAATTTGTCCTTTTATAGCCGATCGAGGTTTGTATAGTATCATCGACGTAGATTTCAGTGTTTCGACCCAATTGACTTGCGAACATGTTGTCCATTAACCGTTGATAGGTGGCTCCAGCGTTTTTCAGCCCGAATGACATCTTTTCATAGCAGAAGGTCCCATGCTTGGTGGTCAGATTGACTTCTTTTCTTCTGCCAGGAGCTGTTCAAAACAATGTTCATACATGATATCTGTAGAGCTTCCTCCATCAACATAGACCTTGTGGATCTGCGTTGTTCCTATATCCGCAGTTATAATCAACGGGTCATCACCGGTGTAATATTGTGAGATCGGGTTGTCTTCGGAGAATGTAATTTTGGGAAACGATACCCTAGACTTTTTTGGGTTTGGATCAGCGCTCTCCTTTTTATTCCATTCTATTTCGACGTTGCGTACGTCTTTTAACCAGACGTCTGGGTGTTCCGACTGTTGTTGTGAGTCTTGGCTCCTCTGGCCAGGTGAGCCAAGCGTCCACCTCGGATGCATGCTTCGATCTATTTTCTGAGTTCTATGCAATCGTTGGTTTCATGACCGTGGTCCTCATGAAATTCGCAGTATCCGGTCCGATCCTTTTTGCTAGCGGGGGTAAACATTCTTGGCGGGGGTCGTAACATGGTTTTTCCTTCTGAGGTGGCTAATATTTCCGAGGGAGATTTTATTAGCGCGGTAAAGGCTTCGTGCGGAAACCTGGCGCTTTCCATATGTCGACTTGCCGACCGGGAAATGTGCTTGTCTTTGTTTCTTCATGGAAGGTCTTTATACGTCACGTGTTCTTTTAACTCCATGCGTGGCTCCTGGAGACAGTTTTCATTGTTTGTGTCTTCAGCTCGTATAAAGTTGTTGGTTTACTTGAATAAGTCCTCCAGCGATGTCGGGGGCTTTGAAATTAAGTCTTTAAACAGGCGTCCTGGGCGCATGCCGCTAATGAATGCCCCGGATACCATGACATCAGATCGGTCAGCCATGTGCAAAGTTTCTTTGCTGAACTGGGCTACGTAATCCTTTAGTGATTCATCCGGCCCCTGTCGTATGCCGAGGATCTCGGCCTGGGTTTTTTAGAATCTTTGTTGCTGTAAAAAGTTTACCCGGAACTTGTCCCTCAACTAGTGAAAGCCATCGATGCTTCCGGTGTGAGGTTGTTATACCAGAATCATGCTGCTCCGCATAGTGTGATATGAAAGAATGTTGGGAATTAAGTATTCTAAACTTAATTCTGTTAGTAATACAGTTAGTTCTGCTAGTACACATGTTAGTACTGGTAGAAGAGTTAGTATAGTTAGTACTGGTAGCGTATTATAGTTAATACTGTCAGTATAAAGATGTTAATACTGATAGTTAAAGTTAGTACTGTTATGTTATAGTTAAGTCTGCTTATGCAGAAGTTAGTTAGAGTTAGAGATATGCATGAGATATCTTAGGAAATGATATGCATTATCTCTATACGCGTTTTGTAAAGCCAATTAGGGTTTCCTTGGTGTATAAAAGGAACCCTAGGCATAGTTAGAATATATAGATCAAGAGAGATCAATTAGCAATCATAGCTTGTAACCTAGTAAGATTCAAGTTATAATACAAAGGTTAAGTTTGATAAAAGATCTTTTGTGTTAATACTGTTCTTCTTAGCATTGTTGATTAGTTTCTGCATAATCAATAGTGTTCAATCAGTGTTTCATTATTGTTGCTTTGGATTTATCTAAAGTAACAAACCCTTTGCAAGCTAAAGGTTCAAGATTTATTCACCAAGGGATCCAACAAGTGGTATCAGAGCTTGTGTGGAAACTCTGAATAAGAAGAACTCCATTATTTGTAGCAGATCTACAATGAAATCAAAAAGATGGCTGAACAAGACACTCCTCCACCAACTATAACAGCAATGAAAATCCCTATCATCAAGAAAGGAGAATAAGATATTTAGAGCATGAGAATGCGACAATATATTTGTCACACAGACCATAACCTGTGGGACATAATTGTCAATGGTGATCTAAAAGAAGAGACTGCACCAGCAGGAGAACAATCTGGTCCTCCTGCTCCTAAGACTGCCAAACAACTGGCTGCAAAACGGAATCAAGAAAGAGTTAAGAGCATCTTGCTTTTAGCAATACCTGATGAATATCTCCTTAAATTTCATAATGTTCCAGATGCTAAATCTCTCTGGGATGCAATCAAATCAATGTTTGGAGGAATTGATGAATCCAAAAAGATGCATAGGAATGTTTTAAAACATCAGTTTGAAAACTTTACCACTGCACCAAATGAAAGTCTGGATAAGGCTTATGATAGGTTCCAAAATCTCATAAGTCAATTGGAGGTTCATGCTGCTCCAGTATCAAAGGAAGATATCAATCAAAAGTTTCTACGAAGTCTTCCTCCTTCATGGAGTCAAATTGCTTTAATCATGAGAAATAAGCCAAACATAGAATAGACTGATATTGATGATCTCTACAACAACCTTAGGGTCTATGAAGATGAGATGAAAAGGTCTTCAAGTTCCACATCTAATTCTCAGAACTTGGCTTTTCTTTCTTTTGAGAATACAAGCAGCACTAATGAAGTTAGTACTGCCAGTGGAAATTTTGAAGTTAATACTGTCGAAGGAACTAGTTCAACAAGTCAGGTTTTATCTACTCTAGGTGCTGATGAAGTAGTATGCTCTTTCTTTGCACAACAGACAACAAGTCCTCCACTTGATAATGAGAATTTGCAGCGATGGAGATCTCCAAGAAGAGGCTGCACCAGCAGGAGAACAATCTGGTCCTCCTGCTCCTAAGACTGCCAAACAACTAACTGCTAAAAGGAATCAGAAAAGAGTTAAGAGCATCTTGCTGTTAGCAATACCTAATGAATATCTCCTTAAGTTTCATAATGTTCCAGATGCTAAATCTCTCTGGGCTACAATCAAATCAACGTTTGGAGGAAATGATGAATCCAAAAGATGTAGAGGAATGTTTTAAAACATCAGTTTGAAAACTTTACCACTGCACCAAATGAAAGTCTAGATAAGGCTTATGATAGGTTCCAAAAACTCATAAGTCAATTGGAGGTTCATGCTGCTCCAGTATCAAAGGAAGATATCAATCAAAAGTTTCTAAGAAGTCTTCCTCCTTCATGGATTCAAATTGCTTTAATCATGAGAAATAAGCCAGACATAGACCAGACTGATATTGATGATCTCTACAACAACCTTAGGGTCTATGAAGATGAGATGAAAAGGTCTTCAAGTTCCACATCTAATTCTCAGAACTTGGCTTTTCTTTCTTCTAAGAATACAAGTAGCACTAATGAAGTTAGTACTGCCAGTGGAAATTTTGGAGTTAATACTGCTGGAGGAACTAATTCATCAAGTCAGGTTTCATCTTTCTCCAGGTGCTGATGAGTTGTGTGCCTCTTTCTTTGCACAACAGACAACCAGTCCTCCACTTAATAATGAGGATTTGTAGCAGATTGATCAAGATGACTTGGAAGAATTGGATATTAGATGGCAAGTAGCCATGTTGACTGTTAGGGTGCAGAGATTCATTTAGAAGACAGGAAGGAACTTGGATTTCAATGGAAAATAACCTGTTACCTTTGATAAGTCAAAAGTTAAGTGCTACAACTGTCACAGGAAAGGGCACTTTGCTAAGGAATGCAAATCAGGAAGGAACCAAGGGAAAAGATCTTATGGTGATAATGGCAGGAGGAATGCAACAACAAATGAACCATCATCACAAGCACTGGTGGCTCAAGATGGTCTAGGAGGCTATGACTGGAGCAATGATTTTGATGAACCAGTTAATTATGCTTTAATGGCCATCTCCTCCTCAAGCTCATCAAGTTCTTCTGACAATGAGGTACAAAACTGTTCTAAACAATGTCTTGAATCTTTTAAAACTCTTCAAAAGAACTTTGATAGTGAAAGAGAAAAACATAGCAGAGCCAGACTAGAAATTCAGGGTTATGTGTTAGCCTTAGAATCACTAGAATCTAGAAATCTTGGACATGAAAAGAATGAACTGGCTTAGGGTGAAAAATATGAGTTTCAAAACTATGAGCTTAAGTGCAAAGAAATAAAAATCAACAACCTTAAAATGGAACTAGAAAAAGTTGTTAAGGAAAGAGATGAGTTGAAAGTTAAGATAGAAAAATGGGAAGAATCATCCAAGGGTCTTAATAAAATACTCAACAGTTAAATGAGTGCTAAAGATAAAAATGGTTTAGGATATGACACACAATTGGATGGAATAAGTAACAAATCTGAAACTGATAGTGAGATTAGTATGAGTGTTTTTGAGAACAGATCAAGTGATGAAGAAATCTCACCAGCAAATGATAGGTTCTCCAAAGCAGATGGGTATCATGATATTCCTCCTCCTATAACAGGGAACTTCCTAACCCCAAGAGCTGACATATCATTTGCAGGTTTAGATGAATATGCCATTAGAAAGAAAATCATTGAGTCAAAAATTAATACTAGTAAATCTAAAACTAGTAAGACTGTAGGTAAAATAAATGACGTAAACATAGAAAAACCTAAGTCAATCCATGAATCAGTTGTGTCTAAACCAAAGATTAACAAAGACAAAGTCATCATTGAGGATTGGAACTCAGATGATGAGGATGATGTGTCTGCTGTAAAAATAGTTAGTCCTGTTAAGACTAATGAGACTCAAACAGTTAGAAATCAAGTTGATAAATTTGGTCAAATTTCTCAGAAAGAAGGGATTGGATTTAAGAAAATAAAAGCTTTCTTTGTCTGTAAAAGTTCTGACCATTTGATCAAAGATTGTGATTTTTATGCCAAAAAGAGTCCAACACCTAAGGTAAAAACTATGGTTAATACTGGTAAAAGGGTGGTCAAACCAGTATAGGATAATGGTAAAAGGGTTAATCAACAAAAAATTTCAAATAATTTGAAATACCCTCAATCAAGAAGGACTTTTGTCTCATCAGGAGTACTAACCAAGACAGGTTTGGTTAATCCTGTTAGGCCAAATGGGAAAAGAGCAGTACATACTATTAGTACTGCTAGGCCTATTAGTACTGCTAGGTGATATGTGCTTAATTACACATATCTTTTACCTTTAAAAACGAGCTACAATAACCAAAAACGGACTCAAAATGCCAAATATATGCTTGTTTTGCTAATTATGTTGTGCAGGAACGGATATCTCACAAAAAGACGGAAAACCAATCAAAAAGCGACAAAATGGGACACGGGATGGAAAAGTGTGTGGAGACGAAGCCAAATCAAAGTAAAGTCTACTCCGAGAAGAAAAAGCAAAGAAAAATATAACTTGAGGGGTCAAAAATGCCAAACCCCTAAGTTATATTATCATATAACCTCAGGGGCTGATTATGCCAATTGGGAAACTTCATTTATGAAAGAAAGAAAATGGGAAAAAGAGAATGACAAGAGGAAAGATATGGAGGGGCCTTTCTTGTACACAATCCAAACATTCCCTTAATTCATCTTCAACCTCTCTCTGTCACAGCCCAACTTGTATACCTTTTCTTTCCCACTCTTCCCGCCAATACCAAAACCAGCCAGCACCCGGTTTTTGCTCCCATACTTCTCTGCAAAATCACTCAACACCCTACTACTACCCATCCCAGCTTTATAAAGTCCATGTTGGCAATCCCTCTCCATTCCCAAAGCACTTCGATGGCTGAGATTGTTTCCAAAGAAGCTCAAAAGAATTCAAAGGCTGGGATTTGCTTTAGTCTCTCCTCACACAACTAGCACACTTGGTTTTATCTCTCCAAAGAAGCACAAGATGGAAGTCCAATACTTCGGCTATATATATAGAGCTTCTTGTAAACCACAACCAGCTAGCAATCTAGTTAGTTTTTAGTTTTTAATTTAACTTAAGCTTATTTTCAGTCATTTACAGCTTTTGCTTTCAGCTTTGTAACCTTTCCAAGTTTTAATGCAAGTTTGAGTTTTTAAAGTCACTTTGTAATCCCAAGTGTTATGTTTCTGAATTAAGTTGTTTTGTGTTCAAAAGCTCTTAATACAGCTTGTTTACAAACTGTTTTAACTAATTGAACCTAAAAAGTTAAGTAGTAAAAAGAAAATAACAAATATCACTCTCAAATATACCAACAACAGAAGCTTACAAAATGGATGATAAGCGTTATGGATGGGCTATGGACTATCTACTAAGCTTGTTTTTATACAAGCTAGAGCTTGTAGAATTGTTTGTTGAACACCCTGATTTGTAGACAAGGGTGTATGTAGTAGCTCTCTTGTTTCTTACTTTACTTATCTATTGCATGAACTGCTAGTTTTATTTGAAATAACTCTGTATAAGTTTTTAAGTTTTTATAAACTGCTAGACTAATTCATCGCTATTTAAAGGCTTAGTAAATGGATTGAAAATTGCTTATAAGTGTTAATTGTTATTAGATAATCTGTTTTTAATAAGTTTGAAATAAAAATGATTTTTGAAAAAGTTAAAGGCTGTTTTGAACAAGCAGTACTAACTCTAAGTTAGTACTGCTAGTTCATTTTTTTTTTTTTCATTTTTTTTTTTTTTTTTTTTGTTTTTAGAACAGCATTAACTTAACACTACCAGTACTAACTCTAAGTTAGTACTGCTAGTTCATTTTCTTGGATTTCAAAGGTAACAGTACTAACTTACACTAACAGTATTAACTTACACTAGCAGTACTAACTTACACTAGCAGTACTAACTTAAGTTAGTACTGTCAGTTAATACTGTTAGTACTGTTTGTTCATTTTAGCTTATCAGCTTATTATTTCAGCTTGTTTAAGATTTCCTTTAGTTTTATTAAATAGATTAAACCATTTTCCTTGCTGTTTGTTATTTAAACTATTATTTTCCTTTAAAGTATTCTTAATAGTTTATCAGTTTTAGTTTTCTAGCTCATTTATCATGTTAGTTTATTCTAGTTGCTTATTCTTATTACTAAGTGCTTATTAAGGTTAGGTGAACTTCTGTTTTAGCTTGTTTGCTTATTTATTAATTCTTTAAGTCTTGTTAGCTTAGCAGTACTAACCTTAAGCTAACAGTACTAACTTTAGCCTAGCAGTACTAACTCCAAGTTAGTACTGGTAGTTAATACTGGTAGTTAATACTGGTGGTACTGTTGTTAGTACTGTTGTGTTTCTCTTGTGTAATTTTAGCTTTAATTAGCATGCGTAATTTGCCTATCTTAGATTTGATAGCTTATTTTGTGCCTTAGTGTAAAAGTTTTTAGTAGCTTTAATTCAATTTCCAGCTTATGTTTATTGTTTAAATTTTATGTGCATTTACTTTCAGTTTTAATTCCCAATCATTCCCTGTGACATTCAAGCACCAATCATCAATCGTCTTGCGATTTTCCATTTCAGCCTCGTTGGGACATAACGACCCGGGAACACTCTATACTGTTTCCGGTTTTCTTGATCTCACGGATTCTCATCCTTGAATTTATTTATATCATATATATATACGTTTTAAGGAGAAAGTCTATCGAACGAATCAATTTTTGGCGCCGCTGCCGGGGAGGTTGAAAAAGAATATCGCTACGTATTGACAACTTGTGTTTGAATCTATGAATATATAAAAAAAAAACAAAAAAAACAAAAAAAGTACAAAAATATTTTTTTTTTCTTCATTTTCTAGTATAATATATCATATTCAAAATAAAATAAAGATAAAATTATAAAACATTGTCCATAAAGTTAGAAATAAAATAATTTGGTTTATAGAACGCACCAAAATATAATGATTCTCCACTGAGGTATTATCATATTAAGTATCCGGAACACTGAGTTCCCATCGACACCAAAGAATATTTTAAAAACTTGCCATTCTCTGTCCACTGAAGACTTTTACGATATAACGGCTCACCTCATTATGATTGACAAACTAATAAATGGTATAAGGAGGGTTGTTCCTGAGGAAACTAACGACACGAAAGGAGAAATAAAGGCTTCGCCGCTATTTCTACTCCTCCGCTCCACCTTTTGCGTTTTTCCATTCTGAGAAGCTACCGTAAAGTAAGATTGATTATTTGCTTTAATATTTCTAACTCATGTCCGTCTTAAAAAAAATAGACGGTGAATATATTTAAATCCATAAATCCAAAAAAAAAAAAATTAGTGTAACTTTTATTTATTTATTTATTTCATTTTGTGCATGCGCACTCGATCTCAGTCCGTGAGCAGCGACCTCCTCCACCAAAGGAAACGCCAGTTGTTATTGAACCTTCTTCGTATAAATACCCATTTCAAGAAGATCCACCGTAGAGCCGATGGCAGACACTCGAACTATGGCTCAATTGCTCCATGCACCCACCGAGGGGTACAAGGACGCAAACCTTATTCCTGGAAATTATGCAAACAATTTCGAGCTGAACATGGGTTTATCATCTTGTCCAGAAACAAACAGTTCGTTCGTCATGACAAAGAAGACCCCGATCTCATATCCGTTAACTTCATACAAGAGATCAACCTCACACAATGAGGGTCCCCAATGTTCCAGAAGGCTACGATTAAGCTTATGGCCCATTGTTCCCAATCTCTATCGAGTGGACACCCCCGAATATGGCTAGAAAAAGCAACCCCCTCGATCCACTCAAAACTTGGGACGATCTTGTATACAAATTCAATCAAACAGTTCTTCTTCCTCCATCTAAGACGACGAATCTTCGAAATGAGATCACCAGATTTCAGCAAGGTTCGATGAATCGTTTTTATGAAGCTTTGGGATCGTTTCAAATGATCTACTTAGGGCATGTCCACACCATGGATTCTCATAATTGCATCAAACTTGATACATTCATTTGCTATTGAACATAATGACACGATCATTGAACTCCGCGAGCAGGTGGAAAACCTTTTTGACAAAATGCCTCGCGAATAGTTTAAAAAAACAACGAAGCAAAGTCCAAAGTTCGTCAAACACAGAGCTAAGGCAGTTGTTGCCTAAGTAATTGCGAACTCTTCAACCCAACTGCCTCATCTATCTGATGTTGCTGAGACTAGAAGGATATTGTCCGACATGCATTGCTCTTAACAAGAAGAACAAGCTTCTGCTCCAGCTCAAGCTCCTGCACCTGTCAAAGCATTGATCTAATTGTGTTTACTTGTGGTGGTCGCCCATCTCATCAGAACTTCCAGCCACTCTTGGGCAACTTTTATCGTGACAACATTTCGTGAGATATGTGTCACAGCCGCAGCAAGCTAATTACAACCAAGTAAGCTCCATTTCCGACCTCAAATGGTGCAAATCATTATTAGACCTCCAGATTTTCCCACCCGTATTCAGAACTCTCAGCTAATAATGCAAACAATTTCAATCGGGGGAATAACTTTAACCAAAACCGGAGAAGACAATTTCAAACCAAAACAGAGGTGGAAATTTAACCATCCAATTTCATTCAGAATCAACTTCATTAAGCCCCCAGTTAATCAGTCTCCATCTTAAACAAGCCCCGTTTCCTCAGACGACACTTATCCACCAAGACGATTTTGACAATCACTTCAAGCTAATAATGCTATCATGAAAAAAAAAAAAAAAAAAAAAAGAAACAATTGCAAAATAACCTCCAAAACCAGGGTCAGAGCATGCAAATCGAAAAACAAAACAAATTGAATAATCAAATGGCAAATCTGACTGATATGTTGGCTAAGTTTGTAACTGCCAATACCGCTTCTACTTCAGGGTCAGGGACACTCCCTGGTAACACAGTTACTAACCCTAGAGAAGAACCCTTAAAGGGTAATCACCTATCCCGAAGCGGTGGTTGCATATCACGGACCCCTCAATTCCTACTTCTTCAGTAGTGAAGCCATACCCGAGTGACAAGACCAAGTGCACCCTTCTTGCTCACAAGAGTACCGCACCCGTCCAACCTCCCGGTAGGATTCCTCGAACCAATCACAACTCCATTTTTTGATCCCATTGTTGCTCCTGTTGATTGCTCCCGAGCCAACACTAAACCTTCAGTTTTCTCTTCATATCCTTCGAGGCGTGATAATGAAAAGAGCCGTAATCAAGCTAATAACAAATCGACAAATGCTATGAAATCCACCCCCCCCCATTGTTTTTTCAAGAGATGAGTTTCGAGATTAGCTTTACGGGATGCTCATTGTTTTGATGCCCAAATTTCCTCTACTCTAAGAACCTTACTTGGGAATAAGAGAAACTTACTGAAGTGAGCGTCGAACTTCCAATGAACCCTTCTAAAGCTTCTAACTTCGATGAAAGAACATTGTTCGGAATAGGTGGAAAACGATCATCTTGAACAAGTTACCCAGAAAACTTGGAGACACCCTCCCGGCAAGTTCCTGATTCCTTGTGAATTTCCAGGGATGGGATTGAATGCTTAGCAATACCGATCTCGAGGTGCTACATTAATCTAATGCCATTCAGTCTGGGGAAAAAGCTTTCCACTTCCTGATCTTACTCCAACTTGCATGACACTCGAACTTAGGCGGAACGATCAATTTCTAAACCAATGGGAATTGCAAAAGACATCTCCGTTAAAGTTGGTGTATTTCACTTTCCAGCCGACTTTGTGGTTGTAGATTTTGAGCCAGACCCCCGAGTCCCTTTAATTCTCGGGAGGTGCTTCTTAAAGACCAGTCGTGCTTTGATTGATGTACACAAGGGTGAATTAACTCTTAGAATAGGAAGTGAAGCCATCACTTACACTTTGGATCAGACTTCTCTAAATACTCGGCCAATTACACTCACATGACGGCAACAAGATTTGACGTCATTGATATGGCTTGTGAGGAATCCTCCTCAAGAAGTTCTTGGTTTTACTGATATAATCGCAATGAAATTCCACTCCGTATTATGATCCAATTGTTGCTACTTTCTGTCTCCTACCCTAGACTCCATTTGGGTATAGTGATATTCTTGCTTCACGAAGAAGCCGACACTTCCTTGGTCTAGCAGATGATCCGGATTGTCCCAGCATATAATCCATTCTAACCTATGATCCTAAGGGGGACAGTCTTATTCTAGAACCCATCTTGATAGTGAACCACGCGACTCCCCCTCCAAGTCAAGGACTTATCTCCCAGAAGCCGAACTAGCTTAAGGTCTGTGAAACTAATAACAGCCAATCTCTTCATGATTAACCACAGAGGTTGAACTCAAGGAACTAAGCCTTTCCCACACTCGAGTATGCAATTTTTGGAGGGACGAGCCGACAACAAGTTGCCCGTCATTATGCTAAAGAGTTGGATGTGTGAGGAAAAATCCGCTCCATCGTATAGGTGCAAAAGTCCGCACAAGCGAGCTCTTCGCTTGGAAACTTTCTGACATCAGGGTTATCAACCCGAATTTTGTACCCACAAGATTCTTGATGGAAGAAGACTATGCACCACAGGTCCAACATCAAAGAAGAGTAAAATCCTAAAAATCAACGATGTTATTAAAAGAGAGTTGAAAAACTCTCGAAGAAGGATGATTTACCTATCGCTCCGACAGTCCCTTAAAAAACCCGTGGTTACCCGATACATGTGTACCAAAGGAAGGGAGGAAATACTGGTCGTGAACGAGAAAATGAGTTGATCCCAACTCGTTTGGTTACCGGATGTCGAGTGTGCATTGACTATCGTAAGTAAAATGAAGCCAACCCGCAAAGAAACCACTTCCCTCTACCGTTCAAGGACAAATGCTTGAGAGATTAGCGGGGATGATACTACTGTATTCCTCGAATTTGCGTACCGTTATTTCCAAATCCCCATGACCCCCGTGATCAAGAAAAAGACTACTTTTACTTGCCCATGACGAACGTTTGCCTACACGTCGCAGCCTTTCGGCTTATTCAAGCTCCAGCACGTTTCAACGATAAGTAATTAGCAATCTTTCATGACATTGTTGAGAAGTACGAATGGAAATTCTTATGGACCGACTTCTCGGATCTTTGGGAATCTTTCCAAAACTCTAGGCCTCACCCGTTTTGACCACAGCTTCAAAAGGTGTGAAACACCAACATAATCTAACTGGAGACGAGCCATTTTAATGGTCAAAGAGGGGCATTGTCCCGGCCATAAGATTTCGAAGAAAGGGATTGATGTTGACAAAGCATAATCGAATGTCATTGCAAAATTAACCTACATCAGTCCCACCACCGTCAAAGGAATTAGGAGTTTCCTCGGATCATGCCGGTTTTTTAACCGGCACGGTTCAATTCAGGAAAATTTCTCAAAAATACCCGACCAATGACCCATCTCCTTGAGAAGAATACTCCATTCATCTTTTTCCGAGGACTGCATTCGAGCTTGTCCAAACATTGAAAGAGATAAACTTACGAAGCTCAATCTGATTGCACCAAACTAGGGAACCTTCCATTTTAGCTTAATGGCAGCGTATGCAAGCGATAACCGCCATAGTGCAGTTTTGGGGCAAAACGACCTGAAAACATTTTTCAGGCCTATCACTATGCTAGTAAGGACCTTGTTGAAGCACAAACGAACTACACTACGACTGAAAAAAGAGTTACATGCCATAAGTGTATGCTTCGAGAACTTCAGTCTTACCTCATCATGACAAAACATAGTGCATACGGACCATTCCGTGCTCTTAATTACACTTGCAAAAAAAGATGCCAAGAGCGAGATGCTCCTATGGGTTCTCCTCCTCCAAGAATTTAACTTCAAAGTTAATGATGACTAAAGGAGCAGAGAACCTCGCATGCAGATCATACTGTCCAGATTGGAAAACCCGTATGAAAAACGTCATGATCCTAAAGAGATAAATGAAAGTTTTCCTCGTTGAGGACGTTAAATATGGTGACCATTCGCGAGATTTCTAGAACCCCGTGTTTGCCGACTTGCAAATTATCACGCGGGTAACTTCGTTGTGAAGGGGCATTTCATACCCAACAGAAAGAATAAGTTCTTCTTCACAAGGACGTGAAACACTATTTTGGGACGACCCCTTCTTATTTTAAAATTTGTGCGGATCAAGTGATCAGTGCGATGTTTGCACTGTCAATAAGCTCTGGAGATTCACTCAGCTTGCCACAGATGGACCCGCCGGGGGACATCAAGGTGCAGAACCTCACAGCCAAAAAGATCTTTGACTCCGGATTCTTCTGGCCCACCATGCTATAAAGATGCCCATTAGGAGTTTGTCAAGAACTGTGACTTAGACCGTCCAACGGGTCAAGGGAAAAACTCCACAACGTGATGAGTCTGCCTCAAAACTCCATTCCAAAGTTTGTGAAATCTTTGACATGTGGTCATCGACTTATGGGCACGTTCCCAGTCTTCACGAGGGAACAAGTATATTCTCGTGTCAGTCGACTATTAGTCAAATGGGTTAAGCGAAAGCGCTCCCCACCATGATGCCCTGAGTAGTATTGCAAATTTCGGAAATCTCTCTTCGCCAGATTTGGTGCTCCCCGTGCGAATCATGAAGTGATACGCGGAACCCATTTTTGTTAATGAACCAGTTGCAAAGGTCATGGCAGAAATTTGAGTTACCACCGTCTCCTCCCACGCTTATCACCCACAAAACAAGTGGGCAAGTGGAATTACAATCGTGGCGTTGAAAAGAACCTGAAAGGACCATAGGTGAAAACCGTGCCTCTGGTCGGACAAACTAGATGATGCATTATGGGCCTTCCGCACAAAAACGACATAAGCATAGCAAAACACCCATCGGGTGTACACCTATACAAGCTTGTGTATGGAAAGGCATGCCATCATCCGATCGAGTCCTTGAGCACGAAAGCCTACATGGGCTTAAAGCAAGCAAACTACGATCCCTATAATTACGGGTTGATCACCAGGAAAGTTCAACTCAATGAACTTAATGAACATCGTGAATCATGCCCTATGATAACACTTTGATCTATAAGGCCAAAACAAAGAGCGTCCATGACTCCAAGATCAAAAACCGTGTGTTTTCAACATTGGTGAGTTCGAGTCCTTCCCCCTCTTTAATTCCAGATTAAAGATTTCTCGGGCAAACTAAAATCGCGTTGGATGGCCCTTTCACATCACTAAGTATTCCCATACGGCACTGTTGAGCTTTCTCAAGCCAACGGCCCAAATTTTCAAAGTGAATGGTCATCCGCGTCAAGCACTACATTGGAGGGAACGTACACACTTGGAAGGTTCCAGATCTCCAACTTTTCCCCAAGGAATCAATTAATTCCTTGTGATGGGTCCAAGCATCGTGACACTAAACAGAGCGCTTCGTGGGAGGCAAGCCCATGCTTATCCGAAGTTGATAATAAGTGTTGTTGTTGAGTAAGATAACATGTCTTTTCATACCCGTGTTTTCTTGTTGTTTGATGCTTATTGTCCCAAGGATTGCCCGTATTGTGAAGACACTCAGTTTGTCATTTATCAAGATTTTTTTGTTTCCACATCCTCAGCTATAGTTTCATTTGGGAATCGATATCCTGAATCTTATCGAACTAACGTTTTATCTTTTGGCATACCTCATAAATGGCCTTAGGATTAATGTAGTACCCTTCAAAACATCGAGGACGATGTTTAGTTCTAGTTTGGGGGGGTATCTTCGATTTGATTGTTGCCTGCAGCATTGTTACCACGTAAACCCGTTTTTACCACCAAAATACCAAAAAAAAAAATGAAAAAATTGAAAATTTTTCAAAAATATAATAAGTGTTTTGTCACAGTTTTGCTTTTCTTTTGGGTAGAATAAGAATAATTTTTGACTTGATCGGGCGTGTTGAGCCCTAGCTAGTTCCTTTAGGCCAAGCTTTCACGAATTCTATTGCTTTGAATTTTAATAATGTGAAGAACGAGAAATGATAGAGTTAAATATAAGTTTATGTGCTAAGCAAGATTCTTCTAAAAACTTATACAAGTAACTTGTGGTTTTCTCTCCCGTGAATTTCTAATCCGCCTAATCATACGTACTCAATTTAATTCAACTAAGTCAATCGATGTTTTCAGAAAAAGCTTCAAATTTGTAACTTGAGTTTTCAAAACGAGATTTTATAGTGATTTAAAAGATAAATGCCAAAGAAGCATGAATGAAATGTGAATGCAAAAATGCATGAATATTGAAATTTTGCCAATGAAGCATGCAGTTGATATTATGGAGCAAGTAAAAGATGTGTCGTGATATCCCACTCCGCTAACCACGAGGTGGGGGTTCAAACTAAGACGTCTTTGCTTCTAGGGATTTGGTGTGTCGTGATATCTCACTTGGAAGAAAGGTCTAGGTGAGGGTTCAAACTAAGACACTAATCCTTAGCCATATTAGGAATAAGGTGTTGATGTGATTTCCCACTACGCTAGCAACGGGGTGGGTTTTCAAACTAAGAACACCGGTCGTTGGTCGTGATATCCTACTCCGTTAACCACGAGGTAGGGGTTCAAACTAAGCAACGCATTCCTAAGCTTTAAAAGAACTTATGATTATATGTTGAAAATCTTGCAAAAAGTTCTAAAGTTTAAATCTCGAATCAGTTACGAAGTCTAAATAATTGTAGCTTTGAGTCCTGAATTCATTTGATTAAGACTATGAAAATAAGGTGGTCTATGTTAAATAAAAATGAGTACGACACATATCAATCGAATATATCCATGTTGGGAAGTTGAAAATTCTCAAGTCAGTAAGTAATGAGGGCTTAACATCTAAACTTATATCGACAATGATCTTGTTTAAAATTGCTAGCTGGACGGTGTGAAAAATCGAGTGACTATGAATTATTCCGTCAGGACATCCGTAATCACACTACGGGCGCTTTACATACTAATGATCCCAGTGTTAATAAATAAAGAACGACCAAATCTTTTTAAAAAAAATTTGAGAAATTCCTAAATATTAGTTGTAGTAGTGTAAATTTAGAATTGGTGAAAACGGGGCTTACACGTGTTTACTTCATAACATTGCGTGAGACACACAATACCTTAGTTTGGGGGAATTTGATATGTGCTTAATTACACATACTTTTACCTTAAAACGAGCTTAAAATGACCAAAAACAGACAAAACTTAGTTGTACTACCCACTGTTGAAGGAACTAGTGAACTGAAAACTGCATTAGTACAGCTTGAACCTGAACTGATTAAGCCAAATATTTGTATGTTTTGCATTTTGTGTTGTGCAGAACGGATATCTCACAACAGGACGAAAAACCAAATCAAAAAGAGACAAAACAGGACACGGGATGGAAAAGTGTGTGGAGACAGCAAATCAAAGTAAGTTACTCGAGAAGAAAAAGGCAAAGAAAAATATAACTTGAGGGGTCAAAAAGCCAAACCCGCTAAGTTATATTATCATATAAACCACGGGCTGATTATGCCAATTTAGGGAACTTCATTTATAAAAGAAAGAAAAGGGGAAATAAAGAATGACAAGAGGAAAGATATGGAGGGGCCTTTCTTGTAAACAATCCAAACATTCCCTTAATTCATCTTCAACCTCTCTCTGTCACAACCCAACTTGTATACCTTTTCTTTCCCACTCTTCCCGCCAATACCAAAACCAGCCAGCACCCGGTTTTTGCTCCCATACTTCTCTGCAAAATCACTCAACACCCTACTACTACCCATCCCAGCTTTATAAAGTCCATGTTGGCAATCCCTCTCCATTCCCAAAGCACTTCGATGGCTGAGATTGTTTCCAAAGAAGCTCAAAACAAATATTCGAAGGCCTGAGGAATTGCTTTAGTCTCATCCTCACACAGACTAGCACACTTGGTTTTAATCTCTCCAAAGAAGCAAAAGATGGAAATGCCAATACTTCGGCTAAATATATATATTAGAAGCATCTTGTAAATCCAACGATCTATCTAGTTAGTTTTTAGTTTTATAATTAACTAAAGCTTATTTTCCCAGTCATTTACAGCTTTTGCCTTCAGCTTTGTAACACTTTCAAGTTTTAATGCAAATTTGAGTTCTTAAAGTCACTTTGTAATCCCAAGTGTTATGTTTCTGAATTGAGTTGTTTTATGTTCAAAAGCTCTTAATACAGCTTGTTTACAAACTGTTTTAACTAAGTGAACCTAAAAAGTTAAGTAGTAAAGAGAAAATAACAAATATCACTCTCAAATATACCACAGCTTACTTATTGGATGATAAGCCAGTTTAAAATGGGATGGGCTTATGGACCTATCACTAGCTGTTTTATACAAGCTAGAAGCTGTAGATTTGTGTTAGACCCGTGTTTTGAGCAAGGGTGTAGTAAGTCTCTCTTTTTCTTACTTTACTTATCTATTGCAGAACTGCTAGTTTATTTGATACAACTGTTAGTTTTAAGTTTATACTGCTAGACTAATTCATGCTTATTTAAGTGCTTATTAATGGATGGGAAAATTGCTTATAAGTGTTTACTTTGTTAGATTGAATAAATCTGTTTTAATAAGTTCTGAAATAAAAAGATTTTTGAAAAAGTTAAAGCTGTTTTTGAACAAGCAGTACTAACCCTAAGTTAGTACTGCTAAGTTTCATTTTAAGAACAACAGTAACTTAACACTACCATCTAAATCTAAGTTAGATACTGCAATTAATTCATATTCTTGGATCCAAAGGTGAACAGTACTAACTTACACTAGCAGTTTTAACTTACACTAGCAGTTTTAACTTACACTAGCAGTACTAACTCCAAGTTAGTACTGTCAGTTAATACTGTTAGTACTGGTAGTTCATTTTAGCTATTCAGCTTATTATTTCAGCTTGTTTAAGATTTCCTTAGCTTTTTAGAGTAGATTAAACCATTTTCCTTTGCTGTTTGCTTATTTAAACTTATTTTCCTTTTTAAAGTATTCTCAATAGTTTATCAGTTTTAGTTTTCTAGCTCATTTATCATGTTAGTTTATTCTAGTTGCTTATTCTTATTACTAAGTGCTTATTAAGGTTAGGTGAACTTCTGTTTTAGCTTGTTTGCTTATTTATTAATTCTTTAAGTCTTGTTAGCCTAGCAGTACTAACTCCAAGTTAGTACTGGTAGTTAAAACTGTTAGTACTGTTGTTAGTACTGTTGTGTTAATCTTGTTTAATTTAGCTTAATTGCTTTTTGTATTTGCTTATTTAGAGTTAGTTTAGCTTATTTGATTTGTCTTAAGTTTATTTAAGCTTATGTGTGCCTTAGTATAAAAGTTTTAAGTGTTTTTGTCATTCCTAGTTTTGATTCTTGTTCTAGCTTATTCTCTTTGCTATTTTTATGTGCTTTTGCTTATTATCATCAGTTTTAGTGCCCATTCATATTCGCATTCCCTGTGACATTCAAATACAAAACATCAATCGTCTTGCGATTTTCCATTCTAGCCTCGTTGGGACATAACGACCCGGGAACACTCTATACTGCTTCCGGTTTTTCTTGGTCTCGCGTGGTTTCGTCCCTTGGTGTATTTATATCATATATAGATAGGTTTTAAGGGGTGAGTTTGCGCGAGTCAAATTTTGGCGCCGCTGCCGGGGAGGCTTTGAAACGAATTTCGTTACGTTTGGAAATTTTTATTTACATATGTGAATATTTTCTTCTATAAAAATATAAAAAGTACAAAAATATTTTTCAATTTCTTTTATTAGTATAATTATCATATAAAAACAAAAGAAAAACCAAAAATATAAAAACATTGTCCATAAAAAGAAATAAAATTCACAAATTGGTAAAAATACCAAAATATAATATTCTCAATTGAGGTATTATCATAATAACTTCCGGTGAACTTATTGGTTCCCAACTCGAACAAAAGATTTAAAACTTACCATTTGTGTCTCTTACGATATACGGCTCACCTTGAAACGTTAAACAAACTACAAAGTGGGTATAAGGAGGGTTGTTCCTAGGAACTACGACCCGAAAGGAGAAATAAGCTTCGCGCTATTCCTACTCCTCCGCTCACCTGTGCGTTTATCATTTTGAGAGCTACCGTGAAGTAAGTAGACTATTTGGGTTCAAGTTGTCTAGTTTTAGGTTCCTGTCCGTTTAAAATAGATTGTGAATAAACTAAAAAACCAAAAATACTCTTCTTGTTCTCTATTTTAGTGCATGCGCACTCGTTCTAAAGCTCGTCGTCTACAACAACAACAACAACAGATCATGCAGTGGTATCAGTAAGAGATCAGTGCATTAAAAATTAGAATCAAGAGATTGGAAAAGAAGTGCAAGCCAAGCATCTCCCACCACATGGCATGGTTAAAGAGTGTGCAAAGATCATCCATGAAGAAGAGATTTGGAAAGAAGGAGTCTGTTTCCAAACAAGGGAGGAAAAAATCCAAACCTAAATTAACTTTGGATGACAGTATTGTCTTTGATGATCAAGATGCAGATCATTGTATAGAGTATAAGGAAACTGAGGAAGCTGTGGATAAGGGGAGGCAAAGTGGTGAAACTGAGGAGGTTAAGTTGACTGATGATACAGAAGTTGTTGAAGACAAGGGCAGTGGTGATAAAGGAGGAAATGCTGAAGAACTAGTTAGTACTGCTAGACCAGAAGTTAGTACTGCTAGACCAGATATTGATGCTGCTAGGCAAGAAGATAGTGTTGTTGAGCCTAGAACTCCTCCTACAACAACAAGTATATTTGATGATGAAGATATCACCATGGCTCAAACATTGATTAAGATGAAGGAAGAAAAAGCTAAGGAAAAAGGAGTGTCAATTAAAGATGTTGATGATTCTTCAAGACCTGCAAGATCTATTCTCACATTGAAGCCACTTCCAACAATAGATCCTAAAGACAAAGGTAAAGGGGTCTTGAAGGAGTCACCAGTAAAGAAAGTCAAGAGAAGTGATCTGGATGCAGCTCAGATTGCTAAAGATGCTGAAATAGCAAGACTGGTACATGAAAAGGAGCTAGCAGAGATGGAAAGGGAAAGAGAGGAAAGACAGAGACAGGATCAAGCATCTGTGGACTACATTGCAAGTTTATATGATGAAGTTCAAGCTAAGATGGATGCTAGTGAAGAGTTAGCTGCTAGACTACAAATGGAAGAGAGAGAGATGTACACAATAGAAGAAAGGTCAAAGCTATTAGCAGAATTTTTTGAAAGGAGGAAGAAGTTACTTGCTGAAGAAAGAGCTGCTGCTGTTAGAAACAAACCTCCAACAAGAACACAACTGAGGAGTCTAATGATGACCTATCTTAAACATACAGGTAAATATAGACATAATCAGTTGAACAAAAAGACATTTGAAGAGATTCAGGCCCTATACATCAAGGAACAAGAAAGAGATGCAGATTTTGTGCCTATTGGGTCTGAGAGAGATGAAAAGATGATTGATAAGATGAACAAGAAAGCAGCTGGTATGGATGAGGAAGAGGTTCCTGAAGAACCTGAAAGCACTAAGGTTGAAGTTAAGCAGGAAGGACGTGAAGAGAACATCAGGAAAAGATCAGGTAGGAGACTGAAGATGAAAGCTACAAAGAAGTCTAAAAGGCAAAAGACTGATTCTGATCTTGAAGAAGAGGAACAACTAAGAGCTTCTCTAAAGATAGTTCCTGATGAAGAAGAAGAGATTGATTATGAAGTTCTGGGCACGAGGTATCCAATTGTTAACTGGGAATCTGCATTTTATCATACTGATAGATATGGAGTACCTCATGACTATTACAGAGTGTTTAGAGCTAATGGAAGTTCAAGATATATCAAGACTTTCACTGAAATGGTTTCAAGATTTGATAGATTGGACTTCATTGAGCTACATAGTTTAGTGATGCAGAGATTTTCAACAACAACTCCTGAAGGAATTGATTTAGTTCTCTGGGGAGACTTAAGGATTATGTTTGAAGAAACTGCAGATGATGATATTTGGAAGAATCAAGAGAAATGGATTATTAAGAGTTGGACTTTCTATGAAAACTGTGGAGTTCATATCTTGGCATTAGAAGATGGTACTGAAATTCACATGCTTGCAGAAAGAAGGTATCCACTTATAAGGGAAACTCTTGAGAGGATGATGGAGTTGAGATTGACTGCTGAATCTGAAGGTGAAGCTGTTTTTGATCTGCTCAGATTTATTCAAAAACAAATTGATAAGTTTGGGGGCCAAGATAGGAGTGAGAAGGATCTTCGAGTGTTGGTTTTCTAACCACACAACAAATGGTCATTAGTTCACCATGTCTAAAAGACATCAAGAACTGGCTAGTCCAGAAGCAAACGACTTTTGGTAAAGACTTCTCAAATCCGTTTACAGCTGATAGTTTGAAAAAAACTATATGGTTCTCAACTCACCATGCTTCACAGTTAAGAGTTGGCTAGTCCAAAGCAAACAGCTCTTGGTAAAGACATCTCAAATCCGTTGATAGTTGGTAGTTTACTAAAAACTATATGGTTATCAGTGCACCATGTTATAGCAATGAAGCATTGGCTATTCCAGAGCAAACGGCTACTGGTAAAGAAATATCAAATCCGTTTATGGCTGGTAGTTTGCCAAAAACTACATAGCCAACTTAGTTGGTATTTTTGCTATGTTGCTGAAAAGACTGGAAGCTAATCAAAGTTGAAGTTTAAAAGGTTGTAAAGTGTTTGGATACATCCTCCTGGTGAACATCATGTTTAGGGGAAGATTGTTGGGTTTTAGAAGACTTTACAACTTACTGCTACTGGTTCAACATTGGTGCTGCTAGTAAAGATTTAGTGCTGCTGAGAAAGATTAAAGAAAATAGACTAAGTCTTTAGTACTATTAGATTATAGTTAGTACTACCAGTACATTGGTAGTATTGCTAGTATAGTTAGTGCTGTTAGTAGTAAGTTAGTCCTGCTAGCATATAATAGTTAGTGCTGTTAGGAGATATGCATGAGTTAAATTAGGAATAGATATGCATTATCTCCTCACACGTTTGTAAGCCCATTAGGGTTTCCTTAGTGTATAAAAGGAACCCTAAGCATAGTTAATAGATATAGATCAATAGAGATCAATTAGCAATCATAGCTTGTAACCTAGTACGATTCAAGTTGTAATACAAAGGTTAAGTTTGATAAAAGATCTTTTGTGTTTACTTAATACTGTTCTTCTTAGCATTATTGATTAATTTCCGCATAATCAATAGTGTTCAATCAGTGTTTCATTATTGTTACTTTGGATTTATCTAAAGTAACAAACCCTTTGCAAGCTAAAGGATCAAGATCTATTCAGTAAGGGATCTAACAAACACCCAATGCACAAATCCTAAACCCTAAAACTAATCCCTAAATCATTCTAAACCCTAATCCTAAAACCCTAATTCATCTAACCCTAAACCAAAATCATAAAACCATAGCAAACCCATTACACCTTAAACTAGTTCATAATTTTCAGAATCTGATCTGTTAATAAAACATAAGATCTAGGCAAAATCAGTAGATTCTAGGTATTAAGTAAAAACACTAGGTTGTAGCCCTATGTCTTGTGATCATTTTGCCGATTGAATCACCCCGATTCGACGTCGGATGAATTAGTTATGGCTGAAATGGCAAAAGTGCGCAGATTCTGTACACCTGTAGTAAATAGTTGTTATCTCTAAATTTTTGCATAGTGACCCCTAAATATGTAAGACTAAAAGTTGTAGATGACTCAAATATCTAACCATGCTCACTGGTTTGAGCTTCATCGGAGTTATGGTTTGTAAATGGCAACCAAATTACCAGGACTGATGTTGGCTGTCCAAAAAAAGCCATGTATAAACTAAATAAACACCTCAAGCTCCTCCATGACTCGCCACCACCTTCATCACCATGATTTCAACACCTTACAAGCACCTCTATCACCTCCTTGCACCCTTGCACTCCAAGAAAACACCTTGTTACCCTCTTTGATAACCGAACCATCACCACTACCTTCCATCTCATCCTAGCTTTCTTATTTGTCACTATGGCAGCCCTTGGCCACCACTCCAATCAAACCTTGCTCCCTACTCCAAGTATACTTGGTCACCAAGTTGCTAAACATGGCCACCAAGTGTTCGTGCCCTATATATAGCCGAACCAAGCACATACACTTTCATATCTCATTTCACACATTCTCTCCCACTCAAACCATGTTCTAGCCATTCCATAGCAGTAGTAGAAGATCCAGAGAAGCCCCAAGATCAGAATAGAAGCCAAGAAATCCAGAGAAAGAAGCTTTGAAGTTGTTTTCTAGGCGTTCGAACCCAAAGTCCCTCATTCGACCCATTTTAGCTCAAGTAAGCTCAAAATTTTGTTCAGTAAGCCCATAATCTATATTAGAACTATCATAAGGTCTATTAGATCCTATATGAACTCTTATTAAAGCCTTGAATCCTCAAACCCATGTGTTTTTTATTAAAACCCTAAAAATGACCCGTTTTGATTTTCTAGCTAACGAATCCTTTTTCTAAACTTTTGTTATGTTAGAACACCTTATTTTAGCTTATTCTAATAAGTCATAACCTACAAAACTCTTTTGGATTTCAATAATATCATTATTATGGTTTATGAACTTGTTTTGCAAATAAATCCCATGCAAGGGGTATATATCGTAACTTTCTGAAATTTATAACTAAAGGGGCTAAAAATGTCATTTTTTTAAATTATAACTAAAAGGACTAGTTTTGTCGAGTTTTGAAGTTAAAGGTTT
>BQNB010018524.1:0-68174 GCA_026074375.1 Tanacetum coccineum | reverse complement strand
ACATTTTGGAAAATCAACGATTTCACTGTCCATACTACTTGTTAAACATTCCTAATTTCTGAACACTTTTCATTATATTGCGGCGAAGCAATAAACATTAAACTCTTTTGGTTCTACACTTACTCTTACAAATTCTTGGCGATTATTATCAGGATTGAAATGATCATTCGTACTTTATAAAGCTTTGGATTCCAACATTTACATTTATACTTACAAAACTCTATGAACTCACCAACTTTAATGTTGACACTTTTTAAGCGTGTTTTTCTCAGGTGAATTAGATGCTTGGATTATTTGATGTGCATTGGAGTCTTTACATTCAAGTTTTTCATGGTGATGCAATTATGGGACACTATTGTTTTGATTTCAGAAAAATCAACGAGATTGTTTTACAAACGACACATTTAGAGGTCGTTCTCTTGTATCTTGTGCTATTGTATTATGAAGTAACGCTCCCTGACATATTTCTGCTGCGACAAATTTTTGGGGGTGTTACATTTGACCTGAAAGAGTAGAACAAAGTATGACAAAGTCATATTATCCGCTGAAGCAGTCTAAGGTCTTCCCCATATTCCCTTCCACCAATAAACTTTTCCAAGCTCTAGAACAACCTTCTTTCCAGCAACTGTCGATCAATGTATTTCACCATAATTTGGGACTGTGTCTTGTCTAAGTAACTCCATCTCCTACTTGGCAAGGCTTTGTAATACCTCATCCTCAAATTGGTTGCCATGTCATGAAGAGTATCCCGAACTGATTGGAGTGTACCGTCACTAAACTTGTGACGCTCATCTAAACGCATCAATCTTTTTCTGTTCAGCTTGTCTTCATAAATTACTCCTTGAGGATCTGAGAGAGTGTTATATGGTGCTCTTTGAGAGAGGTTTTCATCAGGTGTTCTTGGCTTGGATATGTTGAGCTTCTTTTGGTAGCTTTTAATGCCCAGTTGAAGGTCTTCTACTCTCTTTTGAATGACAATACATCTTGTAAACATACATAATGCCCCAGCCAAGTCGACAATGACGTCACTGTTGAGATTGAAAAGTTTGTTTTGAACAACGAGAAGCAACATGTCCTCGATGTCATTCAGATGAAGTCTTGGAAAGTCACCTTCCATGAACTTGTATAATTGCTAATCTGCTCTTTTGACTTTAATCTCCTCCAAATGACCATAACCATACTACTTGTTAACTTTGATATTGGTCACTTCTTGGTGGAGCATACATCATGTTTGGATACCCTGTTACTAGCATATCCGTAGAAGTTTTGTCTTTTGGATCTCTAGTGTGAAGTACCTACAAAAGCATGTTTGTTATAAGCTACTTTTATAGGACTCCATAATATGGGTAACATATCTTCAATTCCCTGCAAGTCGTACTTAGCAGCCTTTGTCTTGGTTAAAGAAGTCGCGTATGTTCTATCGGTGCTTCCTCATTGCAAGTATCCAAAATCATTATTGAAGAAGTAATCAACCGGGACAATCAAACGATTTCTTGATTCAACCAGAGGTATTGGTTTTCTTAAGTCGAATAAATATCTATCTCCTTCTGGGTTATTCCAGTCTAATTGATCATTCAGTGCTTTGTAACATTCTTCTATATTATATTCAAGCTCCATATAACTCTTGCAAGTGCCTTTAAGAAGATTGTAAACCGGTCTTACCAAATCAACTTTTGTTAGATCACTAATCTGCAAGCGGTTCATGGCAAATGCAGTTAATTCGATAGGATTTCTCATCAATTCATTGAACATTTTAGAAGGTTTTTATGCTTTGGCAAGATCACTAAGCCAATTCTGAGTAGGTCCATCATCAACTGTTTTGCTTGTGTTCCATTCAGGATTAGGAGTAGGAGGTCTTTTAAGTTTCTTAAACCAGCCCTTTGGTTCAGCCTTGCCAATGGGTGGTTTATCAGTCTTCCCTATGCCTTCTCCTATATTCTGTAGCAATTGAGTATATCCAGCTTCAAACATTGTATCCTTTGCTTAAGCAGACTTGCTAATAGATTTTGGCTGAGATTTGGTAGTGCCTTTGGATGTATCAGTTGACTTTACCTTCTTTGATGGTTTAGTGTCTTTACTCGTCTTCCTTTTCTTTAACCCTTAGTCTGGTCCAGCAGTAGGGTATTCATCTCTATCAGCATCATCTGGCTTTCTTTTCTTTAACTTGTCAGCAACACCTTTATCCATGGCATCTTCATCCTTAAGTATTGACTCCATAAGAGCATGATATAGAGCCTTGTGCTTGGGATTACTGTCAAATGACTTTGATTTAGTCATTGTTTCGAACAAGGTTCTATTCTGATCAATTGTCTTTCAATGTAACTTTATCAGATGAAGTGATGGTGTATTTAGTCTCTTGATGTTTGCCTGCTTGTTCCATCTTAATCTTACGAATGTCTTCAGTACTTTTCTTAGGTTGTTGTTGTTGTTTGAGTACATCTGTGACAGTCGTTGTAGGAACAGAGTATTCGCGAATAAAATCAGCAGTTTGTTTCTAGATTACTTTATGAAGAGAATCTTCCAGATTGTTTCCAAGGCACTCTTTAATAACAATTGGAACTTTAGACTTTATTGGTGCACAAATTGCTGAGTTATGATCAACGTTTCTGGGGTATCTTGACTTCCTTCTCCAAGTCATAAACTCTTTGATGGATAGCAGAGAGGGTTGCAGATTCAGGAATTGCAGTGGTTGAGGTTGTAGCTTATGCGGTTATTGGTGTTGGGATCGGTGTTGATTGTTGAGAGTGAGAAATGAATGGAGGAATAGGTGGAGGAATATTTGCTGCAGGAGCAGCTGTAACATTTTTAGGGATTGGTTTTATAACTAAAGGTTCAGGAATTACTAAAACAAGTATAGCGAGCAGTATTGAAGTCTGGATAGTTGAAATTTCATGTGGAACTTGGACATCCAACATAGAAATAATTTATGTCTCTACCGAGGAAATGTTATCAAGGTTGAGAAATATACTACAATAGTTAGATGAAATAGATCAACTGGAACTTGCCACCTGAGCAGGAGCAGTAGTAGTTGTTACCTGAGCTTCATCCTGAACTTGAGCACTTGCAACCTCTTGATTAACTTCCTCGAGCTCAGCAATTACTTTTTCAGCATCATTCATCTCCTCATCACCTTTCCCTTTATTAGCAGGCCTTACATCTTTCAACTCCACATTCACATCATCATATATTTCTTCATTAATACAATGATATTCTTCATCATCTACATCATGTGTTTCATCATCCGTAGGTACATAATCATCAGGTGTATGTACAAACTCATCTTCTTGTGTTTCTTCTTCATTATCTATCTTATTAAGATCAACGCTTTTGTCATCATCAGATTCAATTCTTTCATCATCACCTTGTTGATCATCATCATCATCATCACTAACTCCCCAATACTCATATCATCAGATTCAGTTCTTTCATCATCACCTTGTTGATCATCATCATCATCATCACTAACTCCCCAATACTCATACTCACTATCTGAAGAATTAGCTTTGGACACATCGGGAACCCCTAGTTTTAAACCAGTTCCTTCATGTATGTCAATAGACTTACCTTTTGGCTTATCAGGAACCTTTGGTTGAAAACCAACTCCATCACCGAGCCACTTGCCTGATGCATGTGTGTTTCCCATTTGCTCCTTTTGATAGCCTTCTTCATTTGAGCCTTTTCAAGTAAGGCAACTTCAGAAAGCAAATCAATACCTTTGTTCCTTTCAGCACGAGCTGGTGTCTTCTTCTTTGATACAGACACGCCAGGAGTATCTTTGATTTGAACACCAGTTGGCTGTCTTCTTTCTTGGCAGGTTCTTCAGTAATGACAAGAGTTTGTTTCTTTGAAGGAGAAGCAGGTTTCTTCCATTTCCTAGGTTTCTTGGGAGTTGTTGCTCCTGTTGCAACTGCTAGATAAGTCTTATAGGAATTGGAGTTTTGTATCTTCTGATTTATCCTCACTGCAGGAATTAATACTCCATAAACTTGATTGTCATCACTTTTGGCAACAAATTTCAAGGTGCCTAAGACACTGTCATCCCTGACTGTATGCATGAACATTCTGTTCCTCATAGAGATGGACTTGTCTTTTGAAATGAAGTGTTGGATGATGGCCTTTGAAAATTTAGGATAGGGCATGTTCTCCTTTCTTTTAGCACTAGAGTCTTTGTTGTCAATCTGGAACATGAAATCTTCCAAAATTAATTCCACAAAGTCAACATTCTTTTTGTAGAACATCCCCCATAGGATTTGTGCTCTTGAAAGTCTAATCTTATCAAGAGCATTGGTTTTCCCCAAAAGGCATTTGTTGATGATGTTAGTGAAGGTTCTCCAATGTTGGTACATGTGGTCTGTATACACCTCGGTAACAGATCCAATATCTCCTTTGTAGCCAAGTTCCTTGACGAATGAGACAATTTCCTCATCAGAAGGAGGTTCATCAAACTCTTGATTCGGAAGTCTAGGATAGATCTAGAGAATATCTAATGCGTGCAATACAAATAAGTTTTAAATCTATAACACGAAGACTGAATTATTTAGCAACACATACGAGCAAGTGTACTCGTCCATTGATAGCAAGAGATTGTATGGTAAGCCGGTATCGTTCGCGGGGATTAGTGTGTTTAGGTGGTTTTAAAGTTTGGTGCTAACAATTCTAACAAGCAAATAACTGAGATTAGAAAGTTTCAAATGATTTAAAACTACACTTGATTAAACTAGTTTGGGAAATCCAATTAGTATGATTGTGATGAACATTTTAACATGTTGATTATATGAATTAGATGGTGATCTAATCTATTGTTTTCAAAACCTTCAATCTTCTTCAAGACCTTAAGTGGTTAACAAGATCCCTTTCGTCCTATGATATGTTTAACAATCAATCCAGTTTGATAAAACAATGTCACATGAATCATAAGCATAGATGGACCTTAGAAATATCTTGAAATTGAAGAAACCATGTTATCACAATCATAATCAAATAAACATCCCACAAACATTATTTAATTAAGTGTATAAAGATACTAGCCACTCATAGAAAACAAAGACACATTTCTAGAAATTAAATAATTCATAAACATGATTAAAAGGTTCTTACAAAGTATGTACAGATTACAAGAAATGATGCTTGGATGCCTTGAAGAATTCTTGATGTTCTTGACCTCCTAAGATGGCTTCTTTCTCCTTCAAACTTCTAGGATTTTCCTAGGATTAAGATGGGTTTATGGCTATAAGCGAGTAGGAGAGATCTTTGTTAATGGGGTTGATTGATTATGAGATGTTATATCAAAACACTAGCCATAGGACCCTATTTATACTACTAGGAAGACCTAGGGATATTTAATGCTTAACTTGGGGCCAAAGGGTCATATAATGCCAGGAAATAGAAGTCTAGATCCTGCTTGATCGTTCAAGGAGCTTCAAGAAAAAAATGGTACATCAGACGCAGACGATCCGCCCGGCTTGTCGTCTCAGCCGGCCAGCCGAGGATTCGTCCCCACGGGAATGTTGCTCGATTTTGCGTTTAAGCTCTACATTTGAATCGTGCTTGGTCGTGGGTCTTTATAGTTCAGTATATGACTTGGAAGCTCAAATGATTGGCTTTTGTATTCGTGAAATGCTTCCGATCTTTAGTCTTGACTCGGGATTCTTCGTACTTGTGTAAAACTTGATTTCTTCGTTCTTTTCTTCTCTTTTCCTGTACTTGGCTACAAATAAACTTGAAAACACACTTTGATATAATAAAGAAACAAAACCACAGATAAATGGCCAAATAACTTATACAAAAGTACAGATAACGATAATAAAAACATACTCAATTTGAGCGCTATCAATATATGGAAATACTTCCACATCAATTCTGCACTTTTTCTTGTCAAGTTTGAACTGGTATGAAGATGAGTCTTTAATCTTGGAGATGGTGAACCATAACGGTTGCATATAAATTTTCGGGACATCTACACTGATTAAGAAAGCAGGGTAGCAAGGAGAGAGTGCGAGTGCATCCAAGACAACTTGATAAGTGGGTTCCTTTTAAGGCTTCTCAGAGGGAGAATTTCTCATATTGCACTTGCCAATCTTGACTCGATCATCAGGTGCGACCAAGGCATTGTCAAGAGCAGTTTGTTGAGCAACAATAGGATTCATGGTTCTGTTAAGAATTTTCTAATACAGTTTATATACAAACAGATATATATTACTGATTGAGGATTTAGTTCATGTATTTTGATAGTTTTAAGATGCAAGATGTGATTATTAACCAAGGAATTAAGAACAAATTATCAGGCAAACTATTGTGAAACACAACAAAGGTCAATGAACACACATTAGAAAGTCAACTTGAAAAGTCAATAGACTAAATATTGGTCAAACAAAGTCAAACATGCTAATTGCATTCCTAGGTCAAACAAAGTCAAACCTAAAAAAATATGTATTTTTCGCCTAGTGTTTTAACCATGTATGTTTCGCCTAGCTTTATCCTAGTGTATGTTTCGCCTAGCTTTATACCATGTGTGTTTCTCCTATTGCAGACTGCATGTATGTTTCGCCTAGAGTAAATCCACACGTATGTTTCACCTAGCAATATTGTATGTTTCACCTAGCTTTATTCCACGTATTTTTCTCCTAGAACAAACACCAGTGTTAATATCACGTATGTTTCGCCCAGGGTAATGTATGTTTCACCCAAGGTTAATCGAAAATCACAAAATACATTTTACAAGCATCCTTTTAGACTAAACATGATTCTTAGCAAACACAAACAACACATGAGCTCTTTATCAAGAATTTTTCCACAAGAACAACACTTTTTGGTAATTTTCAAGCCAAAACTTACTTTAGATCCATAGATATCAAAACATGATGTTTACTCAAGTTATATCACACTCTATCACTTACAAGGACACATCATAACACATATAAATACAAACCCACAAACAATTTCATGTTCTTATCAATTTTCCTAAATTTTCAACCCAAGAATCATTAATATCCCATTTGAATGTTATCCCCATACAAAACTATTTTAAGCGAGTCACCTACACCCCTAGATAAGCAAAACCCCTCAATTAATTTAGGTTTTAACGCACTTTTGATTTTGAAAAACTTTAACCCAATTTCTAGGGTTTTTCAAGCAAAAAAGAGTGATTTTGGCCAATTCCTTTGGATTAAATGTTGTTTAGGATATAAGAAACAAGTTTGTTGTTTACCTTAAGGATTAAAAACATGATTTCTTGATGTCTTGGTATTATCCGATTCTAGCAATATATAGAAAACAAAATTTTAAGTGTTGTGTTTGTGTGAGAGGTAAAAACACGGGCAATGGGGTGTTTTGTTTAAAAACATTATGTTTTTTGGCAAGAATGCCCCCTGAAGTTTATACTTCCTTCCATTTTCCATTATAACTTTTCCTAAGGCAAAATCTAGTTACACTTTTGGCATAAATAGTCCCTAAAGGTTTTAAATACTAGACTTAACTACTTATTTTGCTATTAAGACTCTAAAGGTTTAAACACATAACATATAAATTCCAAGTAAGTTAAAATTAATTAACTCCCCTATAAGTATTAATCCGTTATTATTTAAAACCTTTTTTCTTTTTATCACATGATGAATTTTAAAGAAGATTATTTGACATTTTATCCCCCTTAAATAATGACTCATTTTCTATTGAAAGAGTTGTAGTCATTGTTTGAGTGGTCAAATTCCTTTACAAATCATATTCTGATGAAACTTTGAGATGATTAAAGTCATTTTTTAAATCAACACCATAAAAATAAGATTTCTCTTATTTTAAACAAATAAATGCACTGACACGTACATTAATTGTATATATAAAGCACGGGTGTGTTGCAAAGTAAACACAAGCCTTTGTATGAAAGTAAAATAATTCATACCCAAGAAAAATGAATTTCCTGTTGTGAGGTCAAGTTTTCTTTTTGGCGAAATACTTACCTTTAAGTTGAAGACCGGGTTACTGTTTGAAATAACAGCAAGCCATTTGACATGTTTTAAAAACATTTTTGAACTTCTGATCGAACTTAATTTACAGTTCAGTGTCATTATTCAATGACATTTCTAAAGCCGTATCAGAAGACATGTCATGAACACATATTTTTTGGTATTTTTAATTTTTAATTTTTAATTTTTTATTTGATTTTCTTGGTTTTATATTTTTGTATTTTGAAATTTTTTTTAGAAATAAAAAACTTTTTGGGTTTTTTGTTTTCTTATTTACAAATGGTACATAGGATATGTGAAGAGTTACCACCATTACTCTTCCTCTTCTTCAGCCAGATTTTTCAAAGTCTCAGGAGACATGCTTTTCAGTCCAAGCTTTTCTATCAAGAAGTTGAATCTTTCTCGTGGCAAAGCTTTGGTTAAGATCTCAGCTAGCTAATATTTTGTTCTGACGAAGTAGAGTTCCACCACTCCATTTTCCACTTTCTCCTTAATAAAGTGGTATCTGACATCTATATGCTTGGATCTTGAGTGTTGAACATTGTTGCAGCATAAAGTGATTACAATCTTGTTATCACAGTACAGAGGAATCTTATTGAATTTAAGCCCATAGTCTGTTAGTTGTGATCTCATCTATAAGATTTGAGCACAACACCCGTTTAAAGCTATATATTCAACCTATGTACTGGAGATAGCAGTGCTCTTTTTCTTTTTGGATGACCAGCTAACAAGTTTATCCCCTAAGAATTATGCACTTCCAAATGTGCTTCGTCTACTATCTTAACACCCGGCGTGGTATGCATCTGCATATGCTGTTAGAGTAATGCAAGATTATTTCGAATACCAGAGACCCATATCAATGGTTCCTTTTAGGTATCGAAATATTCACTTAACTGTATGTAGGTGCTTTTTGGTAGGCTTTGCCTGATACCGAGCACACATGCACACTGCAAATACAAGGTCTGGTATGCTAGATGTAAGATACATTAAGGAACCAATCATACCATGGTAATGTGTAGGATCAACTGGTTTCCCCTGTAGATCTTCATCTAGTTTACTTTTTTCCACCATAGGGGTGTCAACGGGATCACTAGATAACATACCGTATTTCTTTATTATTTCAAGAGCATAATAAGACTGGTTAATAAAGATGCCTTTGGGACTTTATGAAATTTGAAGTCCAAGAAAGAAGGACATTTTGCCCATCATCGACATCTTAAATTTAAAAGTCATTAGGTTAGAAAATTCATCACACATAGCAAGATTAGTAGAGGCAATAATTATATCGTCGACATAAATTTGTACCAATAAGATGTCACGACCTGCTTTCCTGGTGAATAGTGTTGGATCGACTGCACCCTTGAAGAATTCTTGTGATAGTAAAAAGCTGGACAACATATGATACCATGCGCATGGAGCTTTTTTAACACCATAGAGTGCCTTTTTGAGCATGTACACGTGATTTGGCTTGTCTTGATCTACAAATCCTTCTGGTTGACTAACATAGACCACTTTGTGAAGCTCGCCATTCAAGAAAGCCATTTTGACATCCATTTGATAGATTCTCACGTTCTTGTTGGCAGCATTTGCAATGAAGATACGAATGGCCTCTATTCTAGCAACAGGTGCAAACGATTCCTCAAAATTAATCCCCTCCTCCTGACAGTATCCTTTGGAAATTGATCGAGCCTTATTTTTGAGTACACCCCCAAGTTCATCTTTCTTAACTTTGTAGATCCACTTTAGTTTGATCAACATCACAAAATCTAGACAGGGTACTAATGCCAAAGTTCATCTTTCTTGTGTCTTGTAGATCGCTCACTTTTGTCCTTCGATCGCAACGATCACAAAATCTAGGACAGTGGTACTAAATTCCCAAATCTTGCAAGTCACTCAAATTCATGCATTTCTTCTTGCATAGCTTTAATCCAAGAGGATTCGAGCATTTCTTATTTAAAATTCTTTGATCAACTGAAGTGAGAAAGACATCAAAATAACACCACATAGCATCAGACTTAAGTTGCTTTCTTGTTAAGATTGATCGAGAAGGATCTCCAATCACATTTGCTAATGGATGATTCTTAGTCTATTTACCAAGAAGATCTAATGGATTATAGGATGACCGCACATTTGATGACGATCCTTGAGAAGTCAAGTCTTCATGAAGAGAGTCATGAAGTGGATCATCATGAAAGTGTGGTGTTTTTGGGGATTCTTCAAGACCTTGAGAGATAATTGGAGATTTTTCTTGTTCTTGTGTTGATGGGTTAAAGATGGTGCATCTTTGTTAATTAAAGTTGACACATGTGAACCAGTTAGATCAACGGGTATTTGAGCAGCAATTACAGTAACTAGAGAAACAAAACTTGGTGGAGGATTGAAGAGCTCATCAAACATTGGTTGGAACAAGATATCCCAATCATTTTTTAGGTGGTACATATGGTGTTGTAGAAGGAGGATTAGGCACGAGTCCTAAACTGAGTGTTCCAGGAGTCAAGAGTTAAGCCCCGGGTCCTGAACTGAATTGTTCAGAAGCAATTGTTGTCAGCTCATCAAAGTCTACATGAATGGTTTCATTGATCACATGGGTCTGCTGGAGCATAACCGATGAAGATTCCAATATCTGCTTTTTGGTTGCAACTTGCCAAGATCTTCACTATCATTGGTGGGATAGCAGAGAGCACCAAAGACGTAGAGATACGATAAGTCAGGTTTCTTGTTTTGGAGAAGTTCATAAGGTGTTTTTTTGTGACGTTCTCTAATCAAGGATTGGTTTTGTGTATAACAAGATGTCGCAACTGCTTTTGCCTAGAGAAATAGTAGAGCCTTAGAAAATATCAACATGGTGCGTGCGGCTTCCACAAGAGTTTGATTTCGACTTTTGAAAATGTCGTTCTATTAAGGAGTGCGTGCAACCGATGTTTGGTGTAAAATCCCAACATCTTCATAGTAAGATCTGAGTGTCTGATTGACAAACTCTGTGCCATTATCAGTTCGGATGTTTTAGACAGTCGCATTTAGAAGGACTTGAATCAATTTGAGGAATTTAATCACGAACTCTGGAACTTCGTCCTTTGATCTTAGAAATTTTACCCACGTGAAGCGAGAGTAATCGTCGACAATAAACAATATGTATTTCTTTCCATTGATACTTTGAATCCTCATTGGTCCGTAAAGGTCCATATGCAACAGATAGAGCTTTTCCTTAATGAAGTCTTCAGCTTTTGGTTTATGGGAGTGTTTCTTTCTTTTTTCCAAAGCACAGGCGGAACATAAATGATCATCATGTAACTTTAATCTTGGTATCCAGCGAACGATTCCTTGTTTGGCCAGTTGAGTGATGTAATTGAAGTTTAAATGAGATAATCTTTGATGCCATAACTAAGATTTGGTTTTGGACGCCTTAGATAAAAGATAAATGGGAGAGTTTGACATCATATTTTCCAAAGACAATGTGTATAAGTTAGAGCCCCTTGATTCCTTGAGTAAATTAACACCATCTAAATCACGAATGTGGCAAGTGTGTTTGCGAAATACAACCTCAAGATCGAAATCACAAAATTGTCCAATGGAGAATAAGTTATGACTTAACCTTTCCATATATTAAACTCGAGAGATCGTAACGTTTCCCAGCTGATAATCTCTATAGCCTATAATCTTTGCTATTTGCTTATTGTTGAATCTTACAGTGCCTAGGAATTTGTAAACATAGTTGATGAGATTGAGCGGTTCCCTGTCATATGCTTGGAGCATCCAGAGTCCAGATACCAAAGAACAATCTGGACAACCTGAAATTGACAAGAGAAGAAGAAGATGGAACATCAGAAGCATTGGATCCCCAAGACTAGTTGGGTTCTGTTGTGTTAGAAATCCTAGATCCTACAATCTTAGATTTACTACTCGACCCTGCAGATTTTATTGGTTTGGGTCTCCTGCTATAGACTTTAATATCTGGTTTTTATGTTTCTACTGATTTAGAAATGGGTTCCTTAAGAGGCACTACTTTAGTGGAGGTGAACCTAGTTAAAGGGCACAAATTACCAACTACAGTGAAAGTTCTTCTTGTGGGTTTCCACGTATAGCCAATATCAGTGAACACTTTATGCGTAGGGTTCTAAATATTTTTCTTTTTGTTACTCTTTGCAGACTTACATTTAGAACGTGCATTCACATCTTTAACAAAATCAAGAACACACACATCATGAATTGCTTCAAACATACACTTATTACAAGTAGCACAAATTAATTCTGAATTTGCATTTAACATTGAATGCTTAACATCTGCATTACAAATAGTTTCAACACCACGATTCATTTTATTTGACTTAGATTTAACGCTCCTAGGATGGTCTTCTACTTTATTCTTCATGTTGCTACTGGTAGGTCGCAAGATCCTATTGTTCTTTGTATTGCCTGAAGGCTGTGATTTGCTATCACTAGTAAAACACTTCAATCATGTAGAAGTCAACATAGGTTTGTTAGAATCCGGTGTGTTGTGGGAACCTACTTGTTGTTTGGTGTTACTTTGTAATGTGACAGGTTTGGCAAACCTAACTTTCTTGTTTTTGTTCAAACAGTGACAACCACTAATTTCTTACTAGGTTTTGTTAAACTAGGGCATGTCTTAGAAATATAGACCAACAATTCCTGAACGTGTTTTGTAAACATGCTAGCAGAGTCTAAGAGAGGTTCACTAGGATTTTGTTTTCTAGCGCGTTCTATAAGTCCATGTATGGTGTCAGTATTTTCTATAGTCTTCTTAAGATAATCCTCATGGGCATCCCTATTGTTTTTAAGTCTATGAGAAATAGGTTCTATGTCTAGCTTGAACATTCCTGGAGCAATAGTGGTGGCATTAGTTATTGTAGTGGCATTATCAAGCACATTTTTACCTTTTAATCTCCTTAATTCATTTTGTAATGTTGTTGTCACAAAAACCTTTTCTTGAATTTGACCTTTTAAATCTGCATTTATCATAGATTTAGAATTCAATTGAGCAATCAAAGAGTCATTGTGTTCTTTAGAACAAGAACGTGTCTTTTGATTGAATCAAATTGATCTTTGTAAATCTTTTTCAAATGCATAATTTCTTTATGCAAAAACGCATTTTTAGAGAGTAATTTGGCCACACTATGCTCCAATTCAATGTTTATGGTTTCAATCTCATCCATATCTTGTTCCACTTTGTCTTTCTGATCAATTTCTCTTAAAGATTTAATATGGTTCTTTAACTTGTTGATTGTGGTGTCCTTTTCTTGTAGTTAAGCTTTCAAATCATTGTTTTCAAAATATTCTAGAAATTCTGGAGCATTTTGATTGTCACATGATTTGTCCTTTTAAAAGTTTTGTTGATTAAGTTGTATTGCAAGTTCTAGAGAAATGCAATGTTTTTCAAGTTTTGAAAAATACTTAGAAAGTTCAGTGTAGACATCTTGTTCAACCATATTTTTCCTTTTGACAAGCATAGCTTCAAGATCTAAACACTTGTTACAAGTTTCACTTTTCTTCATTTCTAAATTCACATAATTACCAAAAACAGCAGTAGAACTCATCACAGTAAGCATAACATCTTGAGATATGATTTGGTGTAAGAGTCAATCATTGTCAAAAGAAAGTCCTTTCTTATAAATTTCAAAATATTGTTTGTCTACAAAACACTGTTTAACAGCTGCTTCCATTTGGTTAAAAATTGTTTGTACTTTAGTTATTTCATCAAGATCTTTATTAAAAACATTAAATATGTCTTTTCAAGTCTCTAAAAATAGAATTATTTCATTTGACGTCCTCCGAGAATAGATCAATAGTCAACGGCATCCACCTAACAACTCCTTGTTCTAACACGTTTCCCTCTCCCATCATCGCTCCCCCTGCGCTCCACAAGATCCGTTACTATCACTACTCGTGACCCACTAAGCCTCCTAAACAGCAAATAGTCGAGACTCCCCTATCACGCTCCCCCATGTCCGTCTCTCACCAACTACACACTCTCAGCTCTACTGCAACACATACCATCTCCGCGCTCGATCTCTGCTCTACTTGGCTGCTTAAGGCGCATCTACATTGAGGTCACCACTAGCACACGCCCTGTCCACGCTCTGAGTCACTAATCGTGGTCAAATGACTATCTCCGTTCGCGTCTCACACTGAACACACCCAATACCATTGTTTACACCTCAGGACGCACCTACTCCCTCTCTATAGGTCCTTATCAACCTGTCCTTGTCATCCATTGCACGTCTATCCTCTCAGCTACTGCTATCCCTCCTTAGTTAACCTTCAACTTTACACTCTATGTCACGACGACTGATCAGTCCATGCTCACTACACAGCAGCAATCTATTCTGTACGCTGTAGAAGCTTACACTCGACGCTCTCACGTGCGTGCGCACAAACCACCCTCAGGAACACATCCACCTCGTGCCTCATAGCCTAGGCTCGTGATCCACTCCTTCGCTCCCCCCACAGTGTCTAACATCTGGACAGCACTGGGATTTAATTACGCTTTCGTGTAGAGCTTTCCGCGCCCACCTCACTACCCACGACCTTACACCGCGTAGGACCCCCGTACACAACTACGCAGTCGCGCTAATCCTTTGCACGTTGCAGTGTCCTAGATTGTTCACTACATAGCGGTCTTGAACTTTCCATACTTCTATCGACCATATAGCTTGTTTGTAGTCGCTTCGTTGGCTCCCTGTGCGCTATACAAAACGTTTTCCACTCAAATCTTCATTACTACATCTTGTTTTAACTCAACATAACTTATATTTGTGGCAAACATTAATTTTCATCTTTATATTGGCCAAAAATGGATCATTTTGTTTAGCATAGACGCATTCTTAGATGACTCACGTCTTTCAAATCACACTGTCTCTTCTTCACCCCCATAAGCCCAGGGACATCCTCATGTTGCTAGTGATTACACTCCCATCATAACTGTTGGCTTAATTGCTGAAGCTTACTTAAGCACCCCCGACCCCCCCATCGGATTTTTGAAAGCCAGTGCTTTGTTATGGGAGTCATCATAAAAAAAACTTGTGACTTGGTAAGCCTGTGCCTGAATGAGGCAGATTGGACCACCTTATTATATACTCTTTAGTTCTTATATTTTCTTTTCTAAATAAATTTCTTTGTCCAATATATTTACTTTCCTTTTCTTTGGAATCATTTTTAAAAACATTAAATGTTTGCAATAAAGATCATTTTTCCTTGATTTGATCAGCACGATTTTGAATACGTGACGTCAATTTGCAGCTTAAGTGTAACCGGAAATCCTGTCATCCATTTGCGAATTCATTAACTTTTCTTGCCTCACTTTAAATCGATATTAAGTCTTTGTTCAAAAGTTTTTACTCGTTCCTAATATCTCTCAAGCTAGGTTTCTTCCATTTCCTAGCTTTCTTGGGAGTTGTTGCTCTTGTTGCAAATGCTAGATAAGTCTTATAGGAATTGAAGTTCCGAATCTTCTTATTTATCATCACTGCAGGAATTAATGCTCCATACACTTGATTGTCTTCACTTTTGGAAACAAATTTCAAGGTGCCTAAGACACTGTCATCCCTGACTATATGCATGAACATTTGGTTCCTCATAGAGATGGACTTGTCTTTTGAAATGACCGTGTTGGATGATGGCTTTGGAAATTGGGGATAGGGACTGTTGTCACTTTTCTTTTTTGAACTAGTGTCGTCTGTTGTCAAAATCTGGACCATGAAATCTTCCGAATTACATCACAACAGTCAACATTCCGTTTTGTAGAACATCCCCACAGGATTTGTGCTCTTAGATGTCTGATCTTATATTCAAGACTGTGGTTTCTCGAAAGGCATTTATGATGATGTCAGCAAAGGTTCTCCATGTTGTATTGTTTTTAATGTTTTTTTTTGTGCTTGTGGAGGTATACACCTCGGTAACAGATCTAATATCTCCTTTGTAGCCAAGTTCCTTGACGAATGAGACAATTTCCTCATCAGAAGGAGGTTCATCAAACTCTTGATTCGGAAGTCTAGGACAGATCTAGAGAATATCTTGAAAGACTTCCACATTAATTCTGCACTTTTTCTTGTCAAGTTTGAACTGGTATAAATATGAGTCTTTAATCTTGGAGATGGTGAACCAGAACTGTTGCATATAAATTTCTGAGACATCAACGCTGATTAGGAAAGCAGGTTAGCAAGGAGAGAGTGAGAGTGCATCCAAGACAACTTGATAAGTCAGTTCCTTTTAAGGCTTCTTAGAGGGAGAAATTCTCATATTGCACTTGCCAATCTCGACTCGATCATCAGGTGCGACCAAGGCATTGTCAAGAGCAGTTTGTAGAGCAACAATAGGATTCATGGTTCTGCTAAGAATTTTCCAATACAGTTTATATACAAACGGATATATATTACTGATTGAGAATTTGGTTCATGTATTTTGATAGTTTTAAGATGTAAGATGTGATTATTAACTAGGGAATTAAGAACAAATTATCAGGAAAACTATTGTGAAACACAAAAAGGTCAATGAACACACATTAGAAAGTCAACTTGAAAAGTCAACAGACTAAATATTGGTCATATAAAGTCAAATATGCTAATTTCATTCCTAGGTTAAACAAAGTCACCCTAAAATATTATGCATGTTTCTCCTAGTGTTTTAACCATGTATGTTTCGCCTAGCTTTATCCCAGTGTATGTTTCACCTAGCTTTATACCATGTATGTTTCGCCTATTGCAGACTGCATCTACGTTTCGCCTAGAGTAAATCCACACGTATGTTTTTCCTAGCAATATTGTATGTTTCGCCTAGCTTTATTCCACATATGTTTCGCCTAGAACAAACACCACGTATGTTTCGCCCAAGGTAATGTATGTTTCACCAAAGGTTAATCGAAAATCACAAAATACATTTTACAAGCATCCTTTTTAGACTAAACATGATTCTTAGCAAACACAAACAACACATGAGCCCTTTATCAAGAATTTTTCCACAAGAACACCACTTTTTGGTAATTTTCAAGCCAAAACTTACTTTAGATCCATGGATATCAAAACATGATGTTTACTCAAGTTATATCACACTCTATCACTTACAAGGATACATCATAACACATATAAACACAAACCCACGAACATTTTCATGTTCTTATCAATTTTCTTAAATTTTCGACCCAAGAATCATTAATCTCTCATTTGAATGTTATCCCCAAACAAAACTGTTTTAAGCGAGTCACCTACACCCCTAGACAAGCAAAAACCCTTAATAAATTTAGGTTTTAACACACTTTTGATTTTGAAGAACCCTAACCCAGTTTCTAGGTTTTTTTGAGCAAAAAAGTGTGATTTTGGCCAATTCCTTTTGAGTA
Source organism: Tanacetum coccineum (assembly GCA_026074375.1). Classification (NCBI taxonomy): domain Eukaryota; kingdom Viridiplantae; phylum Streptophyta; class Magnoliopsida; order Asterales; family Asteraceae; genus Tanacetum; species Tanacetum coccineum. Next base: position 50,870 of record BQNB010018524.1, on the reverse strand, counting down.
GATGTTGTTTAGGATATAAGAAACAAGTTTGTAGTTTACCTTAAGCATTAAAAACACGATTTCTTGATGTCTTGGTGTTTAGCCGATTCTAGCAATGGAGAAAAAAAAAGTTTAAGTGTTGTGTTTGTGTGAGAGGTGAAAACACAGGTAAAGGGGTGTTTTGTTTAAAAACATTATGTTTTTGGCAAGAATGCCCCCTGAAGTTTATACTTCCTTCCATTTTCCTTTATAACTTTTCCTAAGGCAATATCTAGTTACACCTTTGGCACAAATAGCCTCTAGAGGTTTTAAATACTAGACTTAACTGCTTATTTTGCTATTAAGCCCCTAAAGGTTTGGCTAGGGGAGGTCTCGAGTTTGAGTCCCACCCAGGACTTTTACCCCTTCAGGCGGAATAGGAGGAAGTACAGGCCGGTTCAGGGTACAGTATACTGCCCAATTGAATGTCACTGCTGGATCTGAACCACTAACAACTAACAAGCCGTTCTAAAAAAAGACCCTAAAGGTTTAAACACATAACATATAAAGTCCAAGTAAGTTAAAATTAATTAACTCCCCTTTAAGTATTAATCTGTTATTGTTTAAAACCTTTTTTCCTTTTATCACATGATGAATTTTGAAGAAGATTATTTGATATTTTCTCCCCCTTAAATAATGACATGTTTTCTATTGAAAGAGCTGTAGTCAATGTTTCAGTGGTTAAATTCCTTTAAAATCATATTTTGATGAAACTTTGAGATGCTTAAAGTCATTTTTTAAATCAACACCATAAAAATAAGATTTCTCTTATTTTAAACAAATAAATGCACTGACACGTACATTAATTGTATATAGAAAGCACGGGTGTGTTGCAAAGTAAACACAAGCCTTTATATGAATGTAAATTAATTCATACCCGAGAAAAATAAATTTCCTGTTGTGAGTTCAAGTTTTCTTTTTGGCAAAATACTTGCCTTTAAGTTGAAGATCGGGTTGCTGTCTAAAATAACAGCAAGCCATCTGACATGTTTTAAAAACATTTTTGAACTTCTGATCAAACTTTATTTACAGTTCCGTGTCATTATTGAATGACATTTCTAAAGCCGTAAACATTATCGATTTCAGAAGACATGTCATGAACACATATATTTTTTTGGTATTTTTAGTTTTATATTTTTTATTTGATTTTCTTGGTTTTATATTTTTGTATTTTGAAATTTTTATATATAAATGAAAATCTTTTTAGGTTTTTATGTTTTCTTATTTACAAATGGTACACAGGATATGTGAAGAGTTACCACCATTGCTCTTCCTCTTCTTCAGCCAGATTTTTCAGAGTCTGCGAGACATGCTTTTTAGTCCAAGCTTTTCTATCAAGAAGTTGAATCATTCTCGTGGCAAAACTTTGGTGAAGATGTCAGCTAGCTTATATTCAGTTTTGACGACATCTATATGCTTGGATCTCGAGTGTTGAACATTGTTGCAGCAAAAAGCAATTGCACTCTTGTTATCACAGTACAGAGGAATCTTATTGAATTTACGCCCATAGTCTGTTAGTTATGATCTCATCCATAAGATTTGAGCACAACACCCAGATAAAGCTATATATTCAGCCTATGTACTGGAGGTAGCAGTTCTCTTTTACTTTTTGGATAACTAGCTAACAAGTTTATCCCTCAAGAATTGTGCACTTCCAGATGTGCTTCGTCTAGTATCTTGACACCCGGTGTGGTCTGCATCTGCATATACTGTTAGAGTAATGCAAGAATCTTTCGAATACCAGAGACCCATATCAATGGTTCCTTTCAGGTATCGAAAGATTCACATAACTGCATGTAGGTGTTTTTCGGTAGGCTTTGCCTCATACCGAGCACAGATGCACACTGCAAATACAAGGTTGGGTCTGCTAGATGTAAGATACATTAAGGAACCAATTATACCACAGTAATGTGTAGGATCGACTGGTTTCCCCTATAGATCTTCATCTAGTTTACTTTTTTCCACTATAGGGGTGTCAACGGGATCACTGGATAGCATACCATATTTCTTTATTATTTCAAGAGCATAATTAGACTGGTTAATAAAGTTGCCTCTAGGACTTCATGAAATTTGAAGTCAAAGAAAGAAGGACATTTTGCCCATCATCGACATCTTAAATTTAGAAGTCATTTGTTTAGCAAATTCATTAGACATAGCAGGATTAGTAGAGGCAAAAATTATATCGTCGACCTAAATCTGTACCAATAAGATGTCGCGGCCAGCTTTCCTGGTGAATAGTGTTGGATCGACTACACCCTTGGAGAATTCTTGTGATAGTAAAAAGTTAGACATCATATCATACCATGCGCATGGAGCTTGTTTAAGACCATAGAGTGCCTTTTTGAGCCTGTACACGTGATTTGGCTTGTCTTGATCTACAAATCCTTTTGGTTGACTAACATAGACGACTTCTTAAAGCTCGCCATTCAAGAAAGCCATTTTGACATCCATTTGATAGATTATCATGTTCTTGTTAGCAGCATTTGCAATGAAGATACGAGTGGTCTCTATTCTAGAAATAGGTGCAAACGATTCCTCAAAATCAATCCCCTCCTCCTGACGGTATCCTTTAGCAACTAATTGAGCCTTGTTTTTTAGTACACCCCAAGTACATCTTTCTTGACTTTGTAGATCCACTTTAGTTTGATCAACATCACGAAATCTTGACAGGGTACTAATCCAAGAGGATTCGAGCATATCTACTTTAAAATTCTTCGATTCAACTGAAGTGAGAAAGACATCAAAATAAGACCACATAGCGTAAATCTTAAGTTGCTTTCTTGTGGAGATGGATCAAGAAGGATCTCCAATCACATATGCTAATGGATGATTCTTAGTCTATTTACCAAGAAGATCTAATAGAGTGTAGGATGGCCGCACATTTGATGATGATCCTTGAGAAGTCGAGTCTTTATGAAGAGTTTCATGAAGTGGATCATCATGAAATTGTGGTGTTTTTGGGGATTCTTCAACACCTTGAGAGATAATTGGAGATTTTTCTGGTTCTTGTGTTGATGGGTTACTTGAAGATGGTGCATCTTGAACAATTGAAGTTGACACAGATGAACTGGTTGGATCAGCGTATCTTTGAGCAGCAATTGCAGAAATTAGAGAAACAATACTTGTTGGAGGATTGAAGAGCTCATCAAACATTGGTTGGAACAAGATATCCCAATCATTTTTTGGGTGGTACATATGGTGTTGATGAAGGAGGATTAGGTACGAGTCCTGAACTGAGTGTTCTAGGAGTCAAGAGTTGAGGCCCGGGTCCTGTACTGAATTGTTCAGAAGCCATTGTGGTCAGCTCAACAAAGTCTACATGAATGTTTTCAATGATCACACGGGTCCTTCTGTTGTTGATCTGGAACACTTTCTTTGTTGGAGCATAACCGATGAAGATTCCAATATCTGCTTTTGGTTGCAACTGCCAAGATCTTCACTATCATTGGTGGGATAACAAAGAGCACTAAAGACGTAGAGATATGATAAGTCAGGTTTCTTGTTTTGGAGAAGTTCATAAGGTGTTTTGTTGTGACGTTTTCTAATCAAGGATCAGTTTTGTGTATAACAAGATGTCACAACTGCTTCTGCCTAGAGAAATAGTAGAGCCTTAGAAAATATCAACATGGTGCATGCAGCTTCCACAAGAGTTCAATTCCGTCTATTGACAATGTTGTTCTGTTGAGGAGTGCGTGCAGCCGATGTTTGGTGTGAAAAATCCTGACATCTTCATAGTAAGCTCTAAGTGTCTGATTGACAAACTCTGCCATCATCAGTTTTGATGTTTCGGACAGTCGCATTTAGAAGGACTTGAATCATTTTGAGGAATTTAATCACGAACTCTGGAACTTCGTCCTTTGATCTTAGAAATTTTACCCACGTGAAGCGAGAGTAATCGTCAACAATAACCAATATGTATTTCTTTCCATTGATACTTTGAATCCTTATTGGTCTATAAAGGTCAATATGCAATAGATAGAGCTTTTCCTTAATGGAGTCTTCAGCTTTTGGTTTATGGGAGTGTTTCTTGCTTTTTCCTAAAGCACAGGCAGAACATAAATGATCCTTTTGAAACTTTAATCTTGGTAGCCCGTGAACCATTCCTTGTTTGGCCAGTTGAGTAATGTAATCGAAGTTTAAATAAGATAATCTTTGCTGCCATAACCAAGATTTGATTTTGGACGCCTTAGATAAGAGACAGATGGGAGAGGTTGACATCATATTTTCAAAAGACAATGTGTATAAGTTAGAGCCCCTTGATCCCTTGAGTAAATCAACACCATATAAATCACGAATGTGGCAAGTGTGTTTGAAAAATGAAACCTCAAGATCAGAATCACAAAATTGTCTGACGGAGAATAAGTTATGACCTAATCCTTCCACATAATAAACCTGAGAGATCATTACGTTTCCTAGCTGATAATCTCCATAGCCCATAATCTTTGATATCTGCTCGTTGTTGAATCTTACAATGCCTAAGAATTTGTGAACATAGTTGATGAGCTGAGAGCGGTTCTCTGTCATATGCTTGGAGCATCCAGAGTCCAGATACTAGAGAACAATCTAGACAACCTGAAATTGACAAGAGAAGAAGAAGATGGAACATCTGAAGCGTTGGATCCCCAAGACTAGTTGGGTTCCGTTGTGCTAGAAATCCTAGATCCTACAATCTTAGATTTACTACTCGACCCTACAGATTTTATTGGTTTGGGTCTCCTATTATAGACTTTAATCTCTGGTTTTTGTGTTTCTAGTGATTTATAAGTGGTTTCCTTAAGAGGTACTACTTTAATGGAGGTAAATCTACTTTTATGGGTTTTCACCTATAGCCAATATCAGTGAACACTTTACCCGTAGGTTCCAAATATTTTGATTTTTGTTACTCTTTGCAGACTTAGATTTAGAACACACATTCACATCTTTAACAAAATCAAGAACACACATATCATGGATTGCATCAAACATACACTTATTACAAGTAACACATATTAATTCTGAATTCGCATTTAACATTGAATGCTTAACATCTGCATTACAAATAGGTTCAACAACACGATTCATTTTATTTGACTTAGATTTAACGCTCCTAGGATGGTCTTCTACTTTATTCTTCACGTTGCTACTAGTAGGTCGCAAGATCCTATTGTTCTTTGTATTTCCTGAAGGCTGTGATATGCTATCACAACAAACTTCAAACGAGAGAATCTTAATCACAAATCCCCGGTAACGGCGCCAAAAAATAATTACGTAATAATAAAATATATAATATGATGGAAAATTACCAAACTACCCTTCAGGACAAAGGTAGAAAGGAAAATCTTCACAAATATATATATATTATAATACGTATATTAACCGGGAAGTATGATTCACGGGTCGTTATTCCCCAATGATTTGTGAAATTGAAACCACGTTTGATGTTCGGACAATGATTTGAATTAGAAACAAAGATTTATTTGATTATCTATATCTACTAATTAAAAACAACCATTAAAATAAGCAAACAAAAGCAATTAATGAACAAAAACAATTAACGGGAAGAAAGAAAACGCGACAAATAAGCAACTAAGGCAAGATTAACTCCTATGGATGCAAATAAAATTTCTAAACCTAAATTAAGACAAAAGAAAATTTTAAGAAAAAGAAAATTATTATTTTTTTGATTTATTTTGAATTTATTTTGAATTAAAAACTAAATTAAACTATTTAATTCCTAGAAAATAGCAAATTAATTCTTAAAAATCCTAAAAATGATTTTTAAACTTAGAAAAGTCTAAAATATTAGGAAAATTAAGAAAACTATTTTTGACTATTTTTTATATTAAAAATCTATTTTTTTTAAACTAAATTTAAAAGCTTAAAAATGAATTTAAAAATCTAAAAAGAGTAAAAATGATTTTAATGAATGTAAATCTAAAAGTGATTATTCTAAATCTAAAAACTATTTTTTTGTATTTTTAAAAATTATTTTTCTATTTTTTATTGATTTTCGAAAATATTTATCTAAGAAAAATGATTAAAAATTAACAAATAATGGGAAAATTACCAAAAATTCAGGAAAAGTCTTAAAATCTATTAGGAACACAAGAAAAATAACAGCAAGCTAACAGCTAAACAAATAAGCCCTAAATAAGCTCGGATAAGCTACGAATTAAAAAGGAAAAGGAAAATGAAAAAGGTGATAAAGGTTTATTGTGTACAAAGCTCAACGGATGAGCTATTGTAGCATGATGGTAAAGGCAATGGGTGTGTGTGCAGGAGGTCGTGGGTTCAAGTCCCACCCTCAACTCTTTTTGTCATTTTTTTATTTTTGAAAACTTAAAGAAGAAAAGTTGTAAATAAGCTGATAACAAACACTTTTAATAAAAACACTTATTCATGAAAAGCCCTATTTAAGCTAAGAACAACTGAAAATGATGACATAATCACTAGACTATATTTTTTTTTGGTTTGGACTTAAAGGTTTGCACAAAACTCAAATTAAGCTCAAATTACAAACCAAAAACTGTTTTAGAATCCTTAAGATGTCTACTAACTAGTTTTAATAAGCTACTCTTCTCTCTAACACTTAATCCTAACTGAATCTAAGGATTAAACCTGCAAACTCAGAAATAAGCACAATACATTCAAAAACTTAACAAGCTAAAAACACATAAGCAAGAACGCAAGAATTTTGAGCTTTTGAAAAACTTATACTATCTACTTATTAACTACTACTATAGAGACCATAAAACAAACACCTAAAGCTAGAAATCAAGATTTAAAAAAACTACTTTTACTTCCTACTGTTTTTGGTCTTTTTAGATTTTTTATGAACTTTAAGAGAAAATGTACCTAAGATATTAAGCTAGAATTTTGAAAAAAAGTCTAAAACTATATTAAGCTATGTTTTAACTAAAAGCCTACTGAATTTAAGACCTTAAATCCTAAAATTACTAGCCTAAATGAAGCCAAAAAGTCAGCAGTAGCAACTGAGGTTACTACTGCTTATGCAACTAATCAAAAGGACAAGGAACAAATGCAGTAGACCAAGGTGGCTTCTACTGCATAAAATCCACTCAAAGAGTGTGAACAAATGCAGTAGACCAAGGGGTGCTGGCACTAAGAATTTTGGCCTTAACTTCTTCAATTTTGTAAAACAAGTTTTAAAAAAAAACTCCGTTTCCTACAATTTTAAATGAACATAAACTAGCCAGCATGAGCACAAGCACATTTGACTTTTAGAGGTCAAAGTGCAATAATCCAAACACCCCTTTATACATTTGACAGATTTTATTTTAGCTTATGAATTAAAAACTAATGTTTTAAAACATATAACCAGATAATAATAAGCTTATTACAAGCTTAACAAACAGATTTTAAACATTTATTAAGCTAGAAACACTAATTTACAACTTATGCTAACTATATTTTTTTGGTTTTTTGAGATTTTTAGACTAAATTTTGAAAAACTAATATCTAAATCTATAAAGCTAAGAACAGATTAAAATTGACGACTAATAAGCAAAATTAAAACAGCAAGATAAGCAACTAGATAAGCATTTAAGTATAAGCTAATTAAAGCAACTAAGCACACATTAAAACTAATAAGCAATAAAGCAGTTTTTTTAAGCTAAAATTTAAAGGAACAAGGAATTAAAAGAAAACTTACTTAAAGCTTCAGCTAAACAGAAGCTAAGTGCTTATAGAGATTATCAACAGCTCTGGCTTATCCCCCTTCCATAATTGGATCCCCTCCATGAGTCCAAAAAGTCCAATAAGCAAAGGTTTATTTCTGATTTTAGAGTTTAAGTAAATTAAGGACTTATTTAAACTCAAATTCAAGCTTATAGACTTGAATGACTTATATGAGCTAGAGAAGCTTTTGACACATTAGCTTATGAATTTCAGAGTAGTAAAAACTTGCAAGTGACAAACAGATTAAGAAAATTTTGAAGGATTTTATTAAGGACTGAAAATGATTACAATGCTTTAAAGAAACGAAATTACAATAAGCTTGAACATTACACTACTTAAGCTTAAGCTAAAAATACAATTTAAACTAAAATTGAAAAGGCTCTCTAGTAGGTGTGTGTGAGAGGTGTGAGTTATTTATAGCACTGCAAGGAACCTTCTAGGATCTAGAGGTTTTAAACGCTCCTCTTCCTCTAGCCATTCAATCATGCCCAATTCATTTGAGTCTTATAGTCATCCCTTGATCACAAATAACTCACACAATAGCCAGAGTGGCAATCCGGTGTGAAGCACTTGTGCTTCTCCATTGTGAGTGACTCCAATGCATCCCAACTTCCTATTTGTGCTTCCCTCTTCCCTGCCTCCTTGCTTGGTGAGCCAATAGTGCCTTTGAGAGACTTAATTTGACCCAGCCATCTTGTACTATCCTTACCCTTGAATTGTCGAATTTAACCCTCAATTAATTTTCCCCCTTTGGTTTAAACAAACCCGGGGTTAATTGGCGAGGGGATGATAGACAAGAACCACCCAAACCAACGTTTTTTCGCGCCCAATTTTAACTGAGGGGGTAAAAAGGGGGGTATAACTTTGGGGATATGGCAAAGTAAGTCCTTGTTGTTTTTGAAACATAAGCCAAGTAAAACCCAAGTATAATACATTTTTCATTTTTGGCAATTCCAGTCCCTGGACTTATCATTTAAGGGTTAAGGTTTATTGGGTCGGGTAAGGGAATGGGCTTTTGGGCTTTGGACTTTGTTTTATATAAAGGTTTTGGATCCGGGTAAGAGATAAGGGAAAATAAGCCCATTTAGTTCTTAAGGGCCTTTTGTGTAACTTTCTCACCAAGTAAATTACATAGCCACACAATTTCACATGTAGTCTGGGCCATAGCTCTATATTCGGCTTATGAACTTGATTTAGACACAATGTTCTGCTTCTTACTCCTTCACGAGACAAGATTACCACCAACGAAAACATAATACCCAGTTGTAGATCTTGAGCTATTAGGACATCCTGCATAATTAGCATCTGTGAACCCTTCAACTGTATGATGACCATGATTGGCATATAAAATACCTTGTCTGGTGTACCTTTTAAATATCGCAAAATCTGAGCAACAACATCCCAATGCAAAGTTCTAGGAGATGACATAAACTGACTTACAACACTTACATGAAATGCAATATCAAGACGAGTTATAGTGAGATAGTTAAGCTTCCCAACTACCCGTCTATACTTCTCGGGCCTCTCTAGCAATTTTCCATCCTCGGTCCTTAACTTTAGTTTGGTATCATAGGCTCGTTGCACGTTCTTGCCTCAATTTGTCCAGCATCATCTAATAAGTCTAGACAATACTTCCTCTGAGAGAGAAAAATACCCTTACTGCTATGAGAGACCTCAATTCCTAAAAAGTACTTCAATGATCCTAGATCTTTCGTTTGAAAACAAGTTCCAACAAATGATTTTAATTTCTCAATTCCAGATTTATCATTGCCCGTAACCACTATATCATCCACATAAACTACAAGTAAGATACAACCAACATCAGATGATCTATAAAACACAGAATGATCATAGGCACTTCTTTGTAAACCAAACTTAATCAATGCATTGCTGAATTTTCCAAACCAAGCACGAGGAGACTGTTTTAAGCCATACAAACCCTTCTTCAATTTACACACTCTTCTAGATTCCCCTTGAGCAACCCCAGAGGTTACTCCATATAGACTTCCTCTCGTAAATCACCATGTAAGAAGGCATTTTTAACATCAAGTTGATGAAGTTCCCAATTATAACTGGCAGCCAAGGAAATCAACAATCTAACAGATGATAACTTGGCAACAGGTGAAAACGTTTCCTCGTAATCAACTCCATACATCTGGGCATAACCTTTTGCAACTAGGCGTGGCTTTAATCAAGCAATAGAACCACTGGGATTCATTTTAACTGTAAACACCCATTTACACCCGATTGCCCTCTTTTTTGTAGGTAAATCTACTAATTCCCAAGTTTCATTATGCTCGAGAGCATTCATTTCCTCAATCATAGCAGCACGCCATCCTAAATGGGCGGGTGCTTCACCAACAGTATTCGGAACTGGTATAGAGTCTAAATTTGCAGCAAAGGAATGAGAGGAAGTAGACAACTTAGCGTAAGAAACAAATGAAGCAATTGGGTATGTGAAACTACATTTACCTTTCCGAAGAGCAATAGGTAAATCTAAATCAGCTTCGGCATCATCATGCCCATTACTAGGAGGATCATAATGTACATTACTAGGTGTACCACTAGGAGGATCTGTCAACGAAGAAGGTGGTATAGGATTGGAGTCAGATGTAGGGCGATTTCGTTGACGGTTGATGCGGTTGTCGTAGGACTTCTACATGAAGTTTTACAACTCCCTAGGCAGAGCACCTAATCATTGTAGTAGTATTATAGGCAAGACTCGAAGGGTTGTTATCGTTAACTCGGGGAATAGGTTGGGAAGGCTTGATCATGGTCTAACAGAATTCTAGGAGTTGAGAGGAGATTATTTTTGTATTTTTATGTTTTATGGAAAGCAGTAAATCATATGTTTGAGAGGTGGTTTGGTTTTAGCTATTTAAACTAAATAACAATCTAAACTACTGGTGATAAAAATAAGATAAAAGATTGTGTTTATTTAATCATGTATTACTCCCTAGATTGCTTCTCCTAGTGTTGTTGCTTTGTCACCCTTGTGATGATCTATGTAACTATTTCCTAAGTCATGAACGAATTACACGAACCCGCCGTCTATTTAATATTCCGTTAGAGCAACGCACACGTAAGGTAGTATGAAGACTATTACATGGCCCATAAGGGTACATTAAATGCATGTGAAATATATTAAGAGTAGATCAACCATATTAGAGGGCAAGGTAGTATGAAGACTGTTACCCGATGGTATCCTTTCTACACAATCATGTTTTCCTAGACATATCAGCAGCGATACAGACAAAAGCTGGTTTTCTAAGACCTAACATGTACATCCATCACAAGAAGCAACACCACTAAGATCTACATTCTAGGTTTCGTACAATCATAAATAAACACAATAGGAGGTTTAGCCAAGCATGTTAAAGATAAAGCAAGAACAATAAATAATCACACAACAAGACATATTGAATGATTAAGTAAACCTTACTTGATTAAAACATGAGTTGGAGGAAGTACAATAGGGTTTTAGGCCCTAAAATCATCCCTAACAGCTGCTAAACGAACTAGGGTGTACCCTCTTTTTATTCTAAAGTTACACCCTCAAAACCCTAAATTCAGGTTTGTATATATAGGAAAATCGTTGTGACGGCGTCGCGTTTTAGCTGTGACGCCGTCATGAGAGAAAATATTCTAGATAATGGGCTGGGTCGTGTACTCTAATGCCGTCGTGAGATCCAGTGACGTCGTCTTGGTCTTTGTTGTGACGGCATCTCATTGTATTGGTGACGCTGTCTCCAGCTGCTGAGAACATTATCTTGAGTGATGTTGGTGTAGGTCCGTAGTCTTGTCCGTTTCTTCTCCAAATGAGCCCAAGTCACGTGTAATTCTTCCAAATATCTTCCAAATCGAAATACCTAAAAAGAAATGATTAAGTACCTATTTTAGGCATAAATGCATGATTTAGGGGGTTAAACGACCCGGGAAAAGTGTATAAAATAAAACCTCTTCAACGGTATACTTTATCAAGCTAAGGAGCCTTATTAACTAAAGGGGCAGATGTATCACTAGGAACTTATGAGTGATAGACTAACATATCATCACATTCCTCTTGACTATAAGAGTTAGACACAGGATAAAATGGTAAGTTTCATAAAAGGTGACATCTCGAGAGACAACATATCGATTAAGTGTTGGAGAGAAACAATTATAGCCCTTTTGAAGACGAGAGTATCTAAGAAAGACACATTTAAGAGACTTTGGGTCCAACTTTGTAAGATGTGGTCTAGTGTCCCGAACAAAACACGTACTGATGAGGTGTTATTTTATACACTTTTTTGGGTTCGTTTAACCCCCTAAATCATGCATTTATGCCCAAAATAGGTACTTAATCATTCCTTTTTAGGTATTCAGTATTTAGAAGGCATTTGGAGGAAATACACGTGACTTGGGCTCATTTGGTGAAGAAACGAACAAGACTACGGACCTACACCAATATCTCTCAAGATTATGTTCTCAGCAGCTGGAGACGTCGTCACAAATTACACGTGACGCCGTCACATTTCATACCAAGACGACGTCACAAGATCTCAAGACGGTGTCAGAATGCACGACCCAGCCTATTGTGTAAAAAGGATACCATAGGGTAACAGTCTTCATACTACCTTGCCCCTTATACGGTTGATCCACTCTTAATATATTTCAAATGCATTTAATATACTCTTAGGGGCCTTGTAATAGTCTTCATACTACCTTACTTGTGTGTTGCCTTAACGGAATATTAAATAGACGGCGGGTTCGTGTAATTCGTTCATGACTTAGGAAATAGTTACATAGACCATCACAAGTGTGACAAAGCAACAACACTAGGAGAGGTAATCTATGGAGTAATACATGATTAAATGAACATAATCTTTTATCATATTGTTATCACCAGTAGCTTAGATTATTATTTAATTTAATAGCTACACCTAAAACATCCTCTCAAACATATAATGTACTGCTTTCATAAAATATAAAAATACAAAAATAATCTTCTCTCAAGCCTTAGAATTCTGTTAGATCTTGATCAAGCCTTCCCAACCTATTCCCCTAGAGAACGATAACAACCCCCGAGTCTTGCCTATACTACACTACAACGATTAGGTACACTACCTAGGGAGTTGTAAAACTTCTTGTAGAAGTCCCTTATGATAACCGCAACAAGTTTTTGGCGCTGCTATCGGGGAATAGTTAGGTTTTGATCATAGTTTAGCTTAGTTCTACTTGCTTGAATCCTTTCAAGTAAGATTTAATTTCCGCATATTAGCTTTCTCGTAGTCTATCCTTTCTTCGTATTAATTGTTTCGTAACCCATTCTCGTCAACCACCATGGGAGACGAGAATCCTATCCGTACTCTAGGAGACTACTCCAAACCTAGCCACTAGGGCTATAGGAATACCATCGAGCTCCCCGCAGGGAACAACGTGGTACCTCTTCGATCCGACACCATCCGGTTGGTGCAAAACAGATGCTCATTCCATGAACTTCGGTCCGAGGATCCAAACCAACACCTCAAGGATTTCCTTAAACTTGTGGATTCACTCGACCTTGATGGTGAAAATAGGGAAAGAACGCGCCTGCGTTTATTTTAATTTTCCCTTCGCGATCAAGCTAGCAATTGGCTTGAACGTCTTCCAACAGGTTCCATCACTACATGGGAGGTTCTGACTACCCGATTCTTTGCTCAATTCTTTCCACCGGGAAGGACCGCAAAACTCCGCAATGATATCCTGATGTTCTAACAACATCATGGAGAATCTTTATCCGAAGCATGGACTCGTTTTAAGGACTTACTACGAAAATTCCCTCATCATGGTCTTGACTTATGGCTCCAAATTTAGATCTTCTATGATCATGTCGACGGCACCACTCAGAAGGGCATTGACTACGCAGCAAACGGAAGACTTAGAAAACTAAGGCCAGACGAAGCTTGGGCTACTATCGAGAGGCTAGCCCAATATGAGGATGAAGGATGGAATGATGCCTTCACCCCAGATGAAGTGTGCCTTAATTACGAAAATCCCAATATCGAGCAATTGCTTGGAATCATGGAGCGTAAAGTCGATACACTTATGAAGGACGCAATCTCGTTAATGAAAAAAGCAAAAACATATTCCGGTTGAAAGCCAACGAAACATATCGACCACCCTCTGAGCCATCACGTCAAGAATAATTTGAACACATTGTGATAAACTTCATCTTCGACCAAAAATAAAAGATCAGATAACTCAAAGATAACATGCAAGTTATTATAGATGAATTCTTGGAATTCTCTTCGGAGGTCACAAGAAGACTAAAGGAAAGGATAAAGGAAAAAGAAAATGAACCTAGGAAGATCGAGAAATTCACAAAATATCCAGACACCAAAGTCCTGGAAAACAATGAAGCAAGTTTTAGGATGATAAAATGGAACGATCATCCATGGAAAGTTACATTACCCAAACTAAGTACTAGAAATCCTACCAAGCATCATCAATTATAGTGACAGAATGTATAATAATATTATAAAATACCAACCAATACAACTAAGTAGTAAATATAGATATATTAACATATAGCAATTTTCCAAATTGCTCACTTCTTCTTCTTTCCTTTCAACAAGTTCTTGATTCCCTTCCCGATTGATCTTAATCCACCACGGTGCTCATCTCTCAATTGAACTTGATAGTTGAGAATTTTGGTTTGACGAGTATAAAAAGGTTCCATGTCTGGGTTAATATTGGGTGGGTTTTTAAAGACTCTAGGAACCTCATTTGTTAATGAATTAACAAAACGAGTAGGGGAAGGAGTGCTTGCACGTGAGGTCCCTTTGTCATTTCCATCATTATCATCATCGTTGGGATGAGAGGAGGATGGTTGACCAAAGGCGGATGAGGAAGAAGTGGAAGACCGACCTCTTCTCGTGCCATAATCCTTTCGGGTCTTTCGCTCTTGTTGAGCGGCAAGAGGATACATGACACGATCGTGCAAGACGTAAAGATGACTCGACAACTTAGGATTTTTGGACATGATATGGTCAAACATGCGAGTTAATAACATACCATAGGGTAGGATTAACCGAGCTTGTTTAGTGACGATATTGACTATAGAACTCGAGAATAAAACGAGGAACGATTTGTTCATTAATTTCGAGAAGGCAATCAAACTCAATATGACTAAACATGGACCTAACATAGACCAAATCGTCAAAATCTGGAAAAACTACCCGTCCCTCATGAATACAACGAATTTTCAAAGAATTCAAAGATTCGTTTTAGTGGTTTATTGTATTTATCGGACATTTTTGGAATGTAGCTTCTAGTGTTTTTGTGGTCATCTAATATTTTACGAGGCATTATTACCTATATAGAAAAATAATAGTATGTTTAATTATTGTGAGCTTGTAATGTTAGCGAGAATTTTTGCCTAGTGTGTGCATATATGTAACAAATGTGGAGTAACGGTTAACTCGACTTTAAAAATAAAACCTAAGAGTTAACCCAAACGCTCCTTATTTAATTTTGCTTATCCAAACATGTCAAAAAATACATATGAATTATGTATCTCGAATTTTGGTAATGAGATCATTATGCATCTATGCAAAAATGTTTTTAGGATGTATTAACAATGCATAAAGACATTTTATGGTGTTCCTGACGTGAGTGATTTTGGAATAAAATTGGGGTTTTGTGCGAAAACAATTTTTGCCAAGCATACTTCAGTCTTGCAAATCTTATGTCTATGGGAAGCATATTAGTTATACATTGTGTCATTGTAGTCTTAATTGTACAAAAACACAAGAAATATGAAAATCCCTAATTTTGAATTTTTGTTCAACATGAACCCTAGACACAAATTAGAAAGAAAATAGATGAAATGACTTACAATTGATGATCTTTATGGTGTTAGAATTGATTATTAGTGTTGATTTTATCTTCAATTAGTGTTTTAGTGGTTGATTTTAAGGTTTGGTGGTTTTTGGTTTTTGGTTCGTGGTTCGTCAATGGCTGAAGAGAGTGGGTGTTTGTTTTTGTGTTTTACAAAAATAAGGGTGGCAGACTTTTGGTCTCGTTTGGTGGCGGTCCCATATCAATCTGAGGGTCGCCTGATTTAATCAGGGGGTGCCCTAGATACGGGGGCCGCCATCAGCAGATGGTTTTTGACTTGATTTTTGACAGGAAATTTTTACGGAAGGAGTGACCTTTTAATTTGCATTTCGCGAATTAAAAATGCTTAAAGTACTTTGAACGAAGTATTTAAGTTGTCACAACACGGAGTGGAACACGGACTATAATTGAGACAGAAGAAAAGAGAAACGATTTATGAAATGTGTTCCATCAATCCTAAACTAAGGCGTAGATAGTTAAATGATTCACTTTTAAGGGGTTTAGTGAGAATGTCGGCGATGTTGTCGACTGACGGTACTTTTACGATAGAGATATGTCATTTCTGGACATTATCGCGAAGAAAGTGGTGACGAATTTTGATGTGTTTGGTTCGAGAGTGTTGCACCTGGTTTTTTCTAAGGTCAATCGCGCCTTTATTATCGCACATGATCGGGACACCATCGAGTCAAATATCGTAGTCGATAAGAGCTTGTTTCATCAATAGTGCTTGTTGACATGCCTTTCCGGCGCTTACGTATTCGGCTTCGATAGTGGATATAGCAAGAGCGGTTTGTTTTTTCGAGAACCAAGATGTTAAACAACATCCCACGAACGTACAAATACCGCTAGTGCTCTTTCTATCCACATAATCTCCCGCATGATCAGAGTCGGCATATACTACGGTTTCTATGCCAGTCCCCTTAGGATACCATAATCCTAAGTGCGTAGTGCCTTTAATGTATCGGAAGATACGCTTAACCACTTAAAGATGAGAGGTTTTGGGGACTTCTTGGAAGCGTGCACAAAGGCAGAAACTAAACATGATATCGGGCGTACTTGCCGTTAGGTAGAGTAAACTACCTATCATGCCTTGATACTTGGTACTATCTACTGACTCACACTCTTCATCTTTCGTGAGTTTAGTATCCGAGGACATAGGGGTTTTCATTGGTTTAGAGTCTTTTAAGCCAAATTTCTTAAGTATTCCTTAATATATTTAGATTGATTAAAGAAGATACTGTCTTCTATTTGTTTTATTGTAATCCAAGGAAGAAGTTAAGTTCACCCATCATGCTCATCTCGAACTCGTCATGCATGATTTTGGCAAATTCATCACACATGTCTTGACAAGTCAAACCGAATATAATGTCGTTGACATATATTTGAACAGATGGATGAATTTGAACTTTTTCTTCCTGATTACAAAGATGTGTTATCTACCATTCTCATTTTATATTCGATGTTAAATAAGAAAAGCTTTTTAATCTATATACCAAGCTATTGGTGCTTGGTTTTAGGGAGACCTATAAAGCTTTCTTTAGTTAATAAACATGATCCGGTTTTTCGAAGTCAATGAATCCTAGAGGTTGTGCCACGTATACCTCCTCATTGATAAAACCGTTTAGGAATGCACTTTTTACATCTATTTGGAATAGCTTAAAATCTAAAGCACATGCATAAGCTAATAGTATTCTAATAGACTCAAGTCTAGCAACTGGAGCATAAGTTTCATCATAATCGATGCCCTCTTGTTGATTGTAGCCTTGAGCAACTAGCCTAGCCTTATTTCGAGAAACAACACCGTTCTCGTCTAACTTATTTCTAAACACCTACTTAGTTCCTTTTTTTGGGTAAAGAACACCTACTTAGTTCCTATGATTATCATATTCTTAGGTTGTGGTACTAACTCCCAAACATCGTTTACAATGAATTGATTTAATTCTTATTGCATAGCGATTATCCAACTTTCATCTGTTAAGGCTTTATTCACATTCTTAGGTTCTATAGTTGATATAAAACAAAAGAAGTTACTTTGGTTTTGGGCTTGTGACCTAAGAGTTCTTTGGTTAAGGTTTCCTATGACATTTTCTAATGGATGGTTCCTAGATTCCTTAATATTGACTGTTTCGTCAATTTTCAAAGTTTCATTCTCAATGTCATTCTCTAATTTTTCTTTTCTGTAACCTTGATTGCTTCTACTTCATCTAAGTCATCATCCACCAAGGGTGATGTCTTAGAGGTTGAAGGAGTTTCATCGAATGTCATGTTGAGTGATTCTTTGATTTTCATGGTATGTTTATTAAGAATAATGCAGGCTTTGATATTTTGGGAGTAACCTAAAAAGACACATTCGTATGACTTTGGGTCAAACTTAGTAAGGTAGTCTTTGGTGTTTAGGATGAAGCACTTGCTTCTAAACACTTTAAATTAATCAAGAGTATATTTCCTACCTCTCAAGAGTTCATAAATGATTTTTACCTAAGATGCGGAGCTCCTAATTAGATTCGTTGAGGATGTATGTTGACAGTATCTACGGCGTTACAACCAAAACATTTGCGGTAATGATTGTTCATTCAGCAAGGTTCTAACTCATTTCCTGAGTGGTCTATTTTCTTCTTCTACCACGCTATTTGATTGTGGAGTGCGTGGAGCTGAGAAGTTATGTGTAATACCGTTGGCATTACAAAACTCTCCAAATTGCACTTCATTATCAAATTCTCCACCGTGGTCCGTCCTAATTGACACTATTAAACATCCTAATTGATTTTGTATTTTCCTACTAAAGATTTCAAATTGCTCAAAAGCCTCGGTTTTATTCTCAAGAAATCTTGTCCAAGTATACCTAGAGTAGTCATCTACTATGATGAACGTGTAAAGGTTTCCTCCGTAACTCCGTAAAGCATCTAGTCGTTGAGACTATATTCCTAGCTTTGTGACTAGCGTGAGCTTGTTTTCCAATTTTACAAGCATCACAGAAGTGTTGATCAAACTTAAGCTTAGGTAAGTTTCTAACTAATTCCTTAGATACTAACGACTGAATGAGACACATATTAGCGTGACCTAATCTTCTATGCCACAACGTGGAATTTTCATCAATCGTTGCGAGACAAATTTTGTCTTTTGGCTTATTTCCTAATTTCATTACGTATAAGCCTTTTTTCCTAATACCTCTACCTATAACCTTACCGTCCTTAGTGATTTCACTATCATGTTTAGAAAAAGTTACTCTACACTTATTATCACATATTTGTCCTACACTTAAAGAGTTAAATCTTAAGTTATCTACATGTTCGACATTATCTATTTTGAGAGAGTCATTCGAAATCGTACCTTTGCCAATGATGTTACCGCGAAGATTGCTACCAAAAATGACATTACCTTTGTGTATGCCTTGTAGGATGAGAATAGCTTTTGGTCACCCGTCATATGTTTAGAGCATCCGCTATCCTTTATCCACTCATCGGGTTCCAAGTCGACTCTAAGGCATATCTATTTATATAGGACAATAACTCAAACATTTGGTACCCAATATCTTATGGGTCCAAAGTTGTTAGTGCTAAACATCCCTTGCATTAGATGCAATTGATTGGGATGTGGAAATGGGGAACACATTTCCCATGCCATGTAACTTTAAGGTTGAAAGTTGTTCCAAGTTATAGGAAAACAATGAGGTTGGCTTTGTCGACCAACATTTCTTTTTGGTTGCGGTGTCTTAAAACGAGGATAATGAATATTGACTCTTCTAGGTGGTGGAGTTTTTGTCCTATAATTTGGTTTATAAAATCCAACTCCGATTTTTAACGTTGGTTTTTAAAATTGTTTAACCTTATTATTACTAGCAACATGAATTTTAACATTGTTTACCATTATGTGTTTTGGTCCAGGACCCAAAATGGATTTTTGAAAAGAAACACATTTTTTAGAATCTGATGAACAGACAGGTGGCCCCTTGATAGCTTTGGGGGCCGTCTGGACTTTATGGGGGCCGCCTATAGTATTTGGGGGACCGCCACTAGAGGACGTTTCTTTCTGAGATTTTATAAATTTTATTTCTTTAGACTTACTAGGTAATGCTTCAAATGAGTTCAACCTTAAACCTAATTTATCACCAGAGGAGTTTTGATTGCTTAACATTTCATTTAAGCAATGCGTGCCCTTTTCAAACTTAGTTAGTTTAAGAACTTCCTCTTTGAGTTTTTCATTCTCAAATTTAAGTGATTGACAAATTGTACATTCGAGATCAACTCCTTTGTTTTTCTCAAATGTAGACAATTTTAATTTTAGTTCACTAAGTTAATTTTCTAAACTATATCTAGTAGCTTTTAATTGTTTGTTCTTAGTGATTATTTTTAAACTCATCTTGCAAAGTTTATCATATTCATTATCTACAGTAAAATCATCAATTGATGAATTTTCATCACTAAAGTAAGAGGAATCGGAACATACCTCATTTGATGCTTGAGCTACGAGACATGTCTCATCTTTAGCCTTCTCATCTTCTTCTTCTACGCTATCACTCCAAGAACCTCCCACGAATGCTCTTTGGTTCTTTTCTTTTGGTGATTTGGACATTCTCCAATAAGAATGATTTTGGATCACCGCATCTAAAGACATTTTCCTTCACTTCTGCCTTTGTTGTCATTCTCGGCTTCTTTGGAACGTCTTTTTGTCGTTTCGTGGTTGTCTCACGAATCTACCTCTTCTCTTGAAGAACTTCTTGAAGTCTCTAACCGCCATGACGTATTCTTCGTCTTCACTTCCAGAAGTCGAACACTCCTCATCACTAGATTCTTTCTTGGCCTTTAAAGCAAGAGATTTTCTTTCTCCCTTAGCTTTAACTATTTCGGAATCTTTCTTGATGATCATTTCGTGAACTTTGAGGTTCCCGATGAGTTCATCAAGTGACAGTGATGTTAATTCTTTAGACTCTTCAATCACCATGACCTTTGCTCTCCATTTGGGATGTAGAGCCCTAAGAAACTTCCTAACATAATTCTTACTAGAATAACCTTCATCGAGAGCTTTTAGACTATTAATAATAGTATTAAACCTAGCAAAAGCACTATCTAGAGATTCGTCTTTAGAAATGACTAATTGTTCATATTGTTGTACCAAAAGGTTAATCTTGTTATCCTTTGACTTGGCTATTACCTGGGTGATGGGTGATTAACAAAGTTTTTCCATTTTCTTTGCTTATTACACATGAAAATTCTTTCATATTCTTTTCTTAGCAAAGCATTGTAAATGACCATTTTGGCTTCGTTATTTTTCGAAAGCCTCTTTTTAAGATCATCACTTTGTTTTTAAAAAGGGATAACCTCATCTAATTTGGTTTCTGGATTTTGTTCAATAGGTTGAAAATCACCGTTAGTAATAACATGCCAAAGATCAAGATTTTTTGATTTAACATATGTTTCGAATCTATTTTTCCAATAAATAAAACTATCACTTTCAAAGAGTGGTGATCTTTTCATGGATTGCCCTTCTAGATATTTGTCGAAATCCATAGATCGATCCAAGCTTTATAATATAGTATATTTTAAAAATCTTGAGTGACCTCGACTTCTAATACCAATTATGGAAACTAGAAGGGGGGGTTGAATAGTTTACAAGTTAATTAGCGTTTTAAAATTTTACTTTTAAAATTGTTAGATTCGAGTATATGTTCAATCAATCAACAATATGAACGAATCATGATAACTATCTAATTGTAATAACTACACAAACAATATAAAGAGATAAAGGAAAGAACGATCAAACAAAGACACCAAGATTTATAGTGGTTCGGCTACGAAGCTCTTCTTCGCCCTACTCTACTCCCGGAGTATCCGACTCGAGATTTTACTATGTCAACAAGCTCCCTTCAGGCGGAGAAAGCCGTTTACACGTCGCTTACGTTATTTTCCGACAATAAGCTAAATGTCAAGTCCTAATCTTAGCTAGAACCAATCTACCACTCCACAAGTACTACACAATCACAAGATGTACACTATCAGATTTACACATTATCCGACTTACACAATCACACAAGATAATCAAAATAGATTTTTGAATCTTAGAAAATAGAGGAGAAATAAATAATCTATAACACTTCGTTTCTTGGCGAATGCGAGTGTTCTTCTCTTGCACTTGATAAAAGAAGGAGGAAGATAGAAGATGAGATTTGATCACTTGAAACAAGATTAAACTATGTTAGTGATCAAGATATTTGGTGAGAGAAAGAAGGTTTAGAGAGAGAAAGATGACCAAAAAATCATGCTAAGAGGTCTGTTTTTTGCTGAGAATAGTGCAATATTTATAGCCAGGAAATCTTAACGGTCAGCTGGTGGCGGTCTCGGCGGTCCTAGATATATCTGGGGGCCGCCTAGCCACTTAGGGGGCCACCCCTAGTTTGACGCTCCGATTTTTATCCTTTTGTGAGAAAGGTTTATCCTTGTGAGTTTGTATTCAACTTTGGAGGGAAAATCTGAATTCAAATTTATGTTTTTAAATAAAACATTATTTTTATTTAACAAAACTATTTTGTTAATTTTGTAAAAATATTGTTTTGTAGAAATGTGATAGACTAAGAAAAAAAATAATTTTCTTGATCACTTATTAAGTTTAATGATTTGTTTATCCATACCTTAAGTGATTTATGTCGAAATGGAAGTTTATGATTAATAACATGTAAATGTTTATTTTTATCATTAATGTTTTTACATTTTGTCATCTTCAAAACATAGAGGAGTCAAAAAAATATAAATAACGTTTTAAGCATTATTTGTATTAACAGAGTTGGCACAATACGAGGAGGAAGAATGGTATGATCCGATCTTCCTAAAAAATAGGAGTTCAAACTACAAAACCGCCAACATGGAACAAGAATTGGAGGCCATGGAGTGTCAAGTCGACTCACTCATGAAGGAAGCAATTTCGTTGGTTGAAAAGAGTGAGAACTTGTGTGGGATATCAAGTAAGAAAATTTGGCAATCATTCCCTGAACCATCCCGTCAGGAAGAGTTCGAAGGACTTATGACAAGTTTCATCCTTGATCAAGAGGAAAAAGTTCGCCAACTTGGAGACTATATGAGCCTTATAGGCAGCGAATTCATGCAATTATCCCTCAAGGTTATGGAGAAACTCAAGGACGAAATAAAGATCAAGGGAAATAAGAAGATAAAAAATCACCAAATTTCCCAATACCAAGGAGTCAGAATCACCAGTTAATAGCAAATCATTAGGATCCCTCATTCTAAAAACTCCATTATCCTGTCCAAATTCATTCCCGCCAAAACAGTTGTATGTCATGTATGTTCATACCATTCCCTCCAACCCACCTCTTGTGAGAAAGAGTACGTTTGGCTTTAAACATGGTACAAGAAATAAACTACTCGTAAAATATCGACACAACTCAAGGAACCCCGTTACAAGTGAACCAATTACCATTGAATGTCATACCTTCGGGGATTTTCGCCTAGATAATAGCAAGATCTTTTCACATGATTTTTTTGAAATCAAAAATAGTAATCACATATTTGACCTCGGAGGACACCTAAACTTCTTGAAGAAGTCTCGAGACCGGTAATTAATTCTTGGCCAAAAATAAGCAAGTTAAGAAAATTTTCAACCGCGACGGCTTCAGGATCCCTGCGATGCCATCGCAACGCCCAGTCACAAATAAAACTGCTTTCATCCCTCACTTCCTCTTTTTACCATCCTTTTCAAAAATAAATCCTCCACCCATGAAATCTACACCACTCTTGCTATTTCGTATGAAAATCTCTCGAATCGATAAGTACTTCACCCCAGTTGCTTTCGAACTCTCGATCTTGTCAATTCATCTATTTCATTATTCAATCTAATTAGGTGTTCCCTTGGCCAAACCCTAGAACGAATTAGTTAATTTAAGGGTAAATTGAGCACTAATCTAAGCAATTAATCATTTATTATGACAATAGGTTGTGTAATTTTACCCTATTTTAAAAAAAATCGGGTTTTGGCCATAAACCATGGTTTTCAATCAAACCCATATGGGTACTGGTTTTAAAGGGGTGTTTGGTAATGAGTTTAGCGGAAAAAGACTTAGTTTTCCTTCGCAATCTCGTTTTCAAATAAAAACCGTGGTGACGGCGTCAGAAAAATCCTTACGCCGTCTGGATCCCCTAGAAAGTCATTGATCATTCATTTGTTCTAATTTTGGGTCTTGTTTGTTTTCACTTGAATGCAGACAATGAGTAAGCGTGCAAGGAGAGGAAAGAGCACTAGGGGAGAGTCCTCTAGCTCCCAAGAGCCCAATCTCGTAGACAAGGTTTGAGAGTTTGGGATGTTCGATAACGATACTTATCAAGGGTTTTATGACACTCTGCTCAACCTCCCCATTCACGTAGGAACCATTGTCGACTGGTCATTCTTTGTTCAACATGGTTTAGCAGGCGAATTCTTTGAGAGCATCAATAACGATGCTTTCTCCGGACCCCAATGGGTAAATCTTTTCCAAATCAACGAGATGGTTTATAGGGAATTGGTTCGTGAGTTCTTTGCTTCGTTTGAATTTAAGGATTATACTTCTAGGGGTAACCCTAAGTTTAAGGGGGTTTCATTTAGGTTAGGGGCGAGTATAGGACTATGTCGTTGCTGGAGTTGGGGTGGAGAGTTGGGTTGTATTCTGAGGAGGATTCGTTGGATGATCACACTAGGTGGAGTATGCAAAATGCACTAAGATTGAGGATGATTGGAAGGGATTTTGGCCAAATATAGGTGATGGAGAGTTTGTTTTGGAGGGACAAGCGTGAAGAATATTAGGGATCCTAAGGTTAGGTTAGCCCATCGCTGCATCGCAACGACCATTTCAGGTCGCAAGGAGTCAACCTAAAGGATCACCGCCATTGACATGTTCTATCTCTATTACATCTGTGCTAAGGGAGCCGTTTGCCACATCCCTTATTGGTTAGCTCTCTATCTGTAGAGAGCAAGGGACATGAATGTATTATGTAGAGGGATGTTCGTGACTAGGATCGCTGGGTCATTTGGGTTGTTGAGCAGTGTGATGGTTGATGCGTTGAGCGTTAAACCGAGGGCCCATACTTTCACTAAGAAGTCTTTAATCACCATGGAAATTGTTATGGAGCTTGATGGGGAGACCTGTTGCCGGCCCGCAACACGAGGAATCGGGGAAGGTAATGAGATTGAGGAGGAAGATGAGGGTTCCGCTGGGGTATATAGGGATATGAGTCGAGGGGATTGGTAAGCTCGCCAAGGACAATAGATGGACCAACAAGATGAACGTTGAGGGCATATGCAGACTTAGATGACTAGGCAGTATGATCGAGCTAACTGGATGTATGATCATATCGTGCGCCAGTTTCAGTACATGTCCACTAGGGACAACCTAGATCCCCACCTTCAGATAGATCCCTTCCCTGGACGCGAGGCAGATTATCCTCCCTTTGGCTACACTGGTCACATGCCTACCAGTTATGACTACCGCTACAGCACTGCTCCCGATGGCTCTAATTGACTTGATTCATCTTTGTACTTTTCATCCATTTTCTATCTAGACACTTATGGCTTGTAATAATTTAAATTTGGATGTTGGATGTTTATTTTTATTTATTTCTATGCATTATTAGTTTATATTTATTGTGTGTCATGTGTTTTTATTCTTTATTGTTTATTTTAATTGTTTGAAAATAATTCTGTAATCATGCTTTGTTTTGTTCTTAACTTCGTCTTAATCTAAATCAAAGGTATTTTGCATGATAAGTGTAGGGGAAATATCCGGTTTATAAGAACCATTTCAAACATGTTAAATAAATAATTTAGATTAATTCGCGTCTTGTGTGTTTGTTTGAGTCATATGATTGTGTTAATAAATTATGTGGTTTTTGCAGTAAATTTTTACAAGAAATATTAATAGGACTTGCGTGCATACATTTTTTAAGAAAATAAATATTTTTTTCTACTGTAGGTGGAGATGGCGTTAGGATTTATCCTGACGGCATCACCACCCTGCTACTGTAAAATTCGTATTTTTTTATTTTTGAGAATTTTGTATAATTTCTGGAATTTGTAATTTGCTTAAAACCTGCAGAACAATTACATTAATACATTTATCATATCCTTTATTCGTTTTCGTAGAGTCAAAAACCCTAAATCATATAGTTGTATTTATTGTTCCGCTAATTTTACGTTAGGTATAGTTGTATCTTGTCTTTGATTTGCAGGTTATATTTGATGAGGAGAAGCCCGAGAGTTCTTAGGAGTTTCATGCGGACGATTCTTGGATGACGATTTAGCCGGGATCATTTGTTTCTCTACCATCATTAAGCAAAACCAGGTGAGTACAAGTTTATTTCGCTCTTTTTCTTTTCCCTTTATTTGTTTACGGGTACTTTGTAGAACATTGTGGACAATGTTCGTAATAAGTGTAGGGGAAATAAAAGCCTTATAAACTATTCTTTCATTTGTCTTTGCTTTGTCTCAAACATGATGAGTAATATATCAAAACATAGCATAGAAGGTAATTTTGACCCAAATTTCAAAATATTTATGGCACATACCGATGAAACAAAGTACTAGTAGCGTCTCATTTGATAGGGAATTATATGATTAGCACAAAAATCCTACCACTCGAAAAAATTCCATCCCTAAATTATGAGGTTCGCCCCTAGATCTTTAGGAATTCGGGTATCCATCTTTGATACCCAAGATAATTTATACCTTTAGCTTTCTCGAGTTAAGGAAAGAGCAATTGCATGTGTCGTGTTCATAGATTTGTTCGTGCATGTGTGATTTTGTCGCCTTTTTTGGAGTATTGGTATTGATTTTAAATTATATGAGAGTGTACCAATAGTGTATTAAATTCTAGAACTTGCTTTAGTGATGCATCTTGAGACGGCATAGTGAGTATTAGGATTTGCTAAATGATAAGAGGCACTATGATTAACCCATGTTTTAAACCTGTAATTGTTATTATGGTCTCCTCGACTATGTAACTATCCCACACACTTGCCATGCACTCATTTTTAGTGCAGGATTCCCCTAGTACAACCCTCCGAGTCTTTCCTTTTCACGGTTCTCGTAATTTTCTGATGAATTCTGGATTTGATTCGCTGGTTTGTATATATATAAAATAACACAAATGCAAATCTCAACCCAAAATAGCCCTAGAACCATAGGCAAAGAGGTCAAAATCTACACAAGAGATGAAATAAAAACAGAATCAATGATAAAAAGATTCCGAAGAGATATTTCCCGGGTCGTATGTCCCAACGAGTGCTGCATTGAAAGGTAATCCTGGTTTGATGAGAAATTGAAATAGATGGAGAATATTTAGATATGATGGAAACACTGATATAATTACAACTAAAATTAATTAAATAAAACCTAATTTAATCTACAGGAAACAGATATAGGAAATGGGGATCTTAAAAACTACGGGAAACAAAATTAGTTATAGGGAAATCCTAAAATTAAATCTATACTAAAATACGGGGAACAGAATCAGGTATCGGGAAACCTAAATACTAAAAATTAAGAAAATAAATGCTAAATTAAATTAAAAATCAAAATTAAATTCTAATTAACTTAATTTGAAAAATAAAAAAAACTAGAATAAAAACGGAGGTCGTTTGAATGCAAAACGAAAAGAAACGGTAAAACGCACCGGGTAAAACGGGTCTAAGACTGAAATTTAAGAAAAATTAAGCCTACACTAAATTTTATATTTTTCCTAGACACTAAATGACAAAAGAAAATTTTATAAAAAAGAAAAATATTTTTTTATTAATTTTCTGATTTTTTATGAATTTTTAAAGATTTATAACTAATTAAAACTAAGAAAATAGAAAAAGACAAAAAATAAAAGTTATAAAAATTCTGAAAAAATAAAATTAAATAAAGAAAAAGTTAACAATTCTAAAAATATAAAAATGCCCAAAAGTTACTGTTTAAAATTAAAGTAATTAAACTAATTAAAATTTAACCTAAATTAATTAATTAAATTAAATAAACTAACAGCTGTCAATTATAGGGACTAACAGTGAAAGGACAGCAAGGACTAACGAGGTGACAACATACTAACAGTGGGGACTAACAATTATAACTATAAAAGACAAAATTACACAAACAGTCCCTGAAGTGGACCCCGATAGAACAATGGTAGGTCAAACAGCATATTAATCAAAAAGCGATAAAAAGCAGAACTTGTAAAGGGGCCAAGGGAGTCTTTTTGTAAAAAGCACTTTGCTCTTTACTCACTAAATAAGCAGAAACTTAAGCTTTTGAGGCTGCAAAAGCTAATGAGCTATAAGCTTATTTTCTTCTTTTGGGATTTAAGCTAACAAAATAAGCTAAAACTTATGGGAAACAGATAATAGGGAGAAGGGGATTCCCTAAAAAAAGCTAAGGTTTCGTAGAATAATCCTAAAAATAAGCTGGAAATGAGATAAGCTATAGCTGCAGGTAATCTAAAAAGAAACAGAAAGTGGCCTACTTTTGAGCTATTTAAGTTGCCTTAAAAGCCTATCTAAGGGATTAAGCGCTAACCTAAAAGATACCTAAAGGCTATAAGGAAAGATCACTAAGACCATATGGCTTAATATTAAATAAGCTAGAAAAGTGGGGGCTTGAATTAAATGGTGCTTCAGTCATACTCATGGGAAATCAACAGTGATCTTAAGGCCTTTTAGCTTATGCAAAAGCACTTAAGAGCTTTTTACCTGACAACCAATCACAAACAGATTAATAAGGGTGGTCAAATTGAGCTTATTTTCAAAGTTTGGTTTATAAATGAGGACTTAAACCTGCTGATATTAGGTGTTGAAATTGGCATTTTTCAAAAATTATGCATACATACACACTTGTCTTGAACTTAGTGTATCACAATGACAGGACAAAGGGTTGGGTAAAATGGCTAGAAACAACAACAACAAGCACAACATATGTGTCTTAAGCTAGCTGCATAAGCTGCAGGAGCCTAAGCATGATTTGGCTTATTGAAAATTTGACAGAATACAAAAGGGACACAAAAACTTATTTTAACACTAAAAGTTGTGATTTAAATGGTCTAATAAACCCCACACACTCAGCCAAAGTTGGCTGAGTGGTTACAACCCATGATAACCCCCATATGACCCATTTTAAAGTCTAAACCAAACACCCCCTTAAGTATAAATTTCGGGTTTTTTTATCTTTTTTAGTGAAGAAAGGGGTGAGAAATGTTGTTACAAGAGATGCTGGATAACTTTAACACATTTTTAAGCAAGTTTAAACAGATTAAAGAGGCTTAAAAATTAGACTTTAAATTCGACAAATGAAATAACAATAGAACTCGTATTTTTTTAATTAAACATCCATCCAAGAAATACAACTTAAAACGTTTTAAACAAACTGAGTACAATAACTTTGAAGCAAACTTAATTAAAATTAAACTAAGAAAGTAAAAAACAGGGGTTGGTTACTCGGCTTGTTCTCTTTTTCTTTTATAGAAGCTCTCAGCCTTCACTTGGTCTTGGGTTGTGTTTGCTGTGAGTGTACAAAGCCTCCAAAGCAATCCTAGCCCTTCGTTTGCTCTCTTTCCATCTCAGCCATTGAAGGGGCGGTTTTTGTGTAATTGTCAACAGGGATGGGTTATAGGTAATGTGGATGTGGGAAACGAGCTAGAAGATGTACAAGGGTGGTGGACGAGCTAGAAACCAAGAAGGCGGTTTGTGGTTTTTGGCGTGTAACGGGTTGAGTACAGTTATGGTTGCAGGTTTAAAAGTAATCTTTGGAAAAGATGCAAAACTGGCCCTCCATCTTTCTTTCTATTTCATTTCATTTAAGCCGAAAAATTCAGTTATAAAAGAGGTTTAGAAAGTGACATGTTTGGTCCCTGTGGTTTTATAACAAAAGAATTAAAAGGAGGTTTTGGCAAATTGCAAAAATGGTCCCTGCTGTTTTTTATACAAAAGAGAAATAAAGAGAAGTTTATGAAATTGCAAAAATGGTCCTTGCTGTTTATAATTAAAAGAGAAATAGAAACTTTCAACAATTGGCAGCTTTGGTCCCCCCGGTTTCTATTTTAGGCTCATTTTTCTTATAAAATACTTTTGATAATAACACAACAAGTCCCTATGGATTTGTAAAAAGGGCATTGGGCCTTTGTGTATGTGCTTGTATTGGGCCCACTTGTTTGGGTGTTGGGCCCCAATAATGTACAGTGTTAGTTATATGGGCTTTTTCAATCACAATAAGGTATGGAGGTGGGTTTAGGGCTTGCAATGCTGAGATTGGCTGTAACAGGAGCATAGGATAGGGCCTTCAAAGTCTTCACAGTCTATGTCAAATTGCACACAAATGGGCTTTATTGAAACTGATTGAAGGCCCATTTGAGTCTTCACAGTCTTCATAATTATACTATTGGGCTTTTTCCCGGCCCATCAGATGGGGTTTTAAGATTGCATCCAATAGTATTCTTCCAGTTCCGGCTACCGGTTTTGACTGCTGATATCCTTCAGTATTGCTCTGACTAACTTTGGCATTTTTGGACTTTGGCCTTGATTTTGCACAGTCTTTTCCATTCCATGCTCAGTTTTGTCATTTTGGCTTGGTTTTCTGTCTTTTTGTTGATATCCACTTCCTGCACAATAAAAATGCAAAACAAACATATATTTGGCAGTTTTTGTCTGTTTTTGGTCATTTAAGCTCGTTTTTAGAGGTAAAAGATATGTGTAATTAAGCACTTATCAGGATTCTTAATGAAGAGCATTGTTTAAACCCTTAAACCAATTGTTACACCTAAATCGCCTTAGCCTACCTTGTATGTACTCGTTTTTAGTACATTATTGTTTAACCCAAGATAATTATTTGAGTACACGGTTGCTAAGTTCTTATCCTTGTAAATACATTTTTGGAACGATTAGGATTCATGGTAGTACAAATGTTGGTTATATATTAAAGGA
This sequence comes from Tanacetum coccineum, assembly GCA_026074375.1. Taxonomy (NCBI): domain Eukaryota; kingdom Viridiplantae; phylum Streptophyta; class Magnoliopsida; order Asterales; family Asteraceae; genus Tanacetum; species Tanacetum coccineum. The sequence goes on along the minus strand of BQNB010018524.1, from coordinate 20,391 downwards.
AAAGTAGGGGAAGGAAAACTTAAGTCAATACCCCCATATTTGGTTGATAGTCTCCATGTGTTAGCCTTATTTTTATATAAGTCAAACAAGAATGTCGTCGGTCATCTTTGTAATAATTAGCCTTGTATTGTAATAGGCTAGTCGAGCTCAACGGGCTTGGACTTTAAGCTAAAATTGTCTATGTTTTGGGCTAAAGCGCAACACAAGCCAAGCTCGGCCCAATAAGAAAAGCCCACGAGCCACTCTTGGCCTTGGACTATAAATATCACCCTCCTAGCATGTTAGGAGGGTGTTGGTTACCATTTCTCATATAATAATCATCCAACTCTCTTCCTTTTCTCTAGCTTTCTCTCTCTACTTTCTCACTTTAAACTTCTTTCTCTTTTCTCTTATTTGGTTCGAATAACAAGGGCTTATTGGTTAGCTTATTGTGTTGTGATATGGATTAGATAAGTGGGATAACATGTGGTATCAAGAGCCAAGGGGTAGTTGGTGATTATTTATGGTTTCTTAAGCTTATTTGAAAAGCTTATTTCTGGCTTATTCTTATTTGGCTAATTTTTTTCTTTTGCTGATTTGGTTAAAAGAAGTTTCTTATAAGATTTTGGGCTCACTTTGAGGTCACGTCTTATAGATTTTGGGCCTATACACCAGTGTGTAGTTTTTTGTTTGTATCCCATTCTTAATGGCTTAACTATTGGTTAAACATATTTTACATACTGCTTTTGTTTTTTTTTTGGGTTTTTAAACGGAAAAAGGTAGAATCTTTTAAGGCTTCAAGTCTTGGCATCTTTGTGGTTTTTGCTTAACAGCTTATTCGAAGCTTTTTTATAAGGTTTTAGTTTGTGGCTTTCAACTTTCTTTGTCCAAACACTTGTAGCTTATTGGCTTGTTATTTTCGTGGCTTGTGTGCTATTCAAACAACTCATAACAGCTTATTTTCACACGTTTTATTTTCTTGTTTTTAAGGTTTTTACTCATATTAAAACCAAAAAGCTCTAAACTTTTTGTGAGAAATCCTTTTAGCTTATTGTTGAAGTTCTTTTGTAGCTTATTAGATTGGCTTAACAGCTTCTTTTAGAGCTTATTTTGGGTTGGTTTTTTCTTGTTTGAACACGGTTTAAAGAAGATAAGGGAACAACGCTCCATGTTTTTAGCATAAAGGACACAAGGACAGTTTTGTTTGTTTGGCGTAAAGACAAGAGAGAGTACCAAGCGATTTATACACTTTTGTGTTAGGCGGTTTATACCTGCTTTTATAGCTAGGCGATTTATACGTTACAAGTCAGGCGATTTATACATAAAATTTTAGGCGATTTATACCTTACGTATATTTAGGCGATTTATACCTTTGCATTAGGAGAAATATACAAGGTTGAACGACTCTGTTTTGACTTGTTTCGGGTTTTTCGGTTTTGAGTTTCGTCGTTCACGGGTCTTATAATGTATACCATTAGAATCGCGATCCTTCCACGATCATTGTAATGTGCTTCGTTTTTGTTGATTCATTACGAAACGATTTCGAAATTCTAACCTGCGTCTAAGCTTAAAACGAAGAAGATGAAGTAGTAGTTCCATACATGCATGATTTATTTGTTTACTATTGTTTAAAATTTTGATTTTCTACTTCAAACCTTCAAGTTTCAAATATTTCATTTTTAAGCCCTAGTTTAATACACCTTATTACCTTTATCCTTTAAGTTTTCAGAAAGTCACTTTTAAACCCTTACTTGTTAAACATTTTTTAATACTCGTTTTTATTTTAAAAAATTTCTATATTAACCCTTAAGTTCTCAATCATTTTCATTTTTCGCTTTAGTTTTAATCATTTTCACCATTAGTCCTTATTTCAAGTTTTTCTAATAATCTTTAATTAAGCTCAAGTAATTTCACGTCAACAATGATTTTTTTTCTTTCGAATAACAAACCATAAAAAAATCACTTTATCTACTTAAGATCTATAATTCAGTCACAAAAAATTCAGTACAATGGAAACGAAAGACACAATTTCTTCGTGTTCAATTTCACAAGAGCAAGGGATCTAACGACTTTAAGAGAAGGCACGACTTTTAAAAGAAGGATGCATTAAAAGTCTTAAAGCACTTCAGTCAAAATTCATGTTTCTCACAGATACTTTATAAGACTTTAGTCAAGTACCTATATTCAAAAGAACATTCTCTCAAGACATAGATTTACTAGAACAACAACTTACCAAAGAAATACCTTGTAAGACTGATTGCAAGACTACTTTGACAAAACTCAGAACAACGTTTGAAAAAGCTTTCAGTTCAGAATTCAAAGAGCATATTCAGAAATATACAAGATTCGATGCTTAATCCTTCAGAGATGCAATGATCAAGGACATGGATTTCATTATGAAATATATGCTTGAAACAATTCTTCATCAACAAGAGATTTAGCAATTGTTAAATGAAAAGAAGTTGCAAACACAAGAAGTTCAGTCCAATACTGTTCAAGAATTGAAAGTTGATCTAATTGTCATGGAAAACACTTGCTCTGGGAAAGAAAACAGTAATTCACAGACAACATCCAGCAAATCAGTAAAGGCCAGTAGCTTGGATTCTTCAACAAAAAATGTACTTGCAATCAAATACAAGATGTCAAAAGCAAAAGAGAGATGCATGATATAATTTCATTCTGCTTATTCACACCGTCAAGTTCTTTCTAAAGAAGACTTAAAAGGCACTCGCATCGAACATGGATTTAAACGGGCATTCATGCCACTCTTTGGTCAAGATGCTGATTTCACAAGTACAATGCTCCTTAACGTAGATCAACTACAAAAGCAACTTGACAAAGATAAATTTCAAGAAGATGGATCCATGGAAGAAGGATCTATGGCAAGCCTTTTGGTGATCATAGACAATTCAGCAATTCATGCGATTCTCAATTTACTTTGATTATGATAGTCAAAAACAAACAAGTATTTGCTGAATACACTGTAATCGAAGTTAAACAATTCAGAGACACATTACTTCAACACATGGGTAATGTTAAGAAGTTTGTTGCTGAAAGAACACGTCATCAAAGACAGTATGATAGAAGGGTAAATAAAAGATTGATGTAGACGAAAGAGAGTAAGATTAATACGTGTAAAGCAGTAGATGTTGATTTGGTTGTTATAGAAAGTAGTGGAACAGAATCAGAAGTGCAAGATGATAGCAGCGGGTCAGGGAATGATACAGAATTCTAAGCTTGTACACCTATATCTCAAAGATACTAGATCAGATTTACCAAGGTAAATAATCCTTTAGTGTACACAATAGCTTTGAAATCAAAGAAAAATAAGAAATAAAGGATGATTTTTACAAAAAAACAAACAAACCAAAAGATAAACACAAAATCTAAACACACCACTCCATGGCTCTGATACCAATTGAAGAATATTAGTAATCTTTAACAATAAGAACTAGAGAGAGAAATGGGAAGGAAGGGAGTATTTCTAGTGAGAGAAAGTAAGAGAAAATAAATGCATTAACTATGTGAAATTACAACCAACCAACCACATCTCCAAGGCATGGAGAGGTGTTTATATACTTACAAGGGGCAGATGGGCCTTAGCTTGATGGGCTTATCCATGGGCCTCGGTCTAACTACCTATGTAAGTTTCCAAAAATTACTTAACGAGCTAACGACTGTTATCTATGGAAGTGACCGATACTTTCGTGTTTCTAACAGCCCTTTAGGTGCGTAAGTGACATATCGGAATTGCGGCTCCAAGAACATTGGTATATGTTGTTTGGTGACTAGTGGGGATGCTAGGTCATCGTACATGATTATCGGGGATGCTAAGTCATGGGTTTGTATGCATATACTCACTGTCATATAGCACTATTGTTCAGTGTTTAAATGATTGGCACAGCAACTAGGTTTAAGGTCAAACCTATGAGCTTACCAACATTATTGTTGACGTTTTCGAGTATCATTTTCAGGTGTGTTGTTAGAAAAGGTAAATGAGGAGTATTGGGGACCAAAGATGAGTACATTTGGGAGTTTATTGAAAGACAATTGTTTGACTTTTTCCAAGGTTGCGAAATTGTAAACTTTTGTAAATAAACTTTTGTAATAATGTACGGTATGATCTTGTATCTTGAGCTATGTAAATCTTGAAGTCGCATTCTCGTATTTTCGTCGCTGATGGGGTGTGACAGATAGGAACTCAAAAACTAGTGTGATGCCTTCTGCTAGATTTCAAAGCACTGCTGATGGTAGCAAACCAAAACCTAGGAGCACTAATCACTCAACTAGGAGTTTGCCTGTATTTAAGAGTAGTTACGTAATGATAGCGGCTGTGCCCATAGCAGATCACTCTAAGAATTCTAATTCTTTCTCAAATTCCAAACACTTTGTTTGTTCTACATGTCATAAGTGTGTCTTTAATGCAAATCATGATGTTGGTATAACAAAATTCTAAAAGAAGTGTATTTACGTGCTAAGATTCAATCCAACATGACTAGAAACAGTAACAAACCCCTAAACAGAAAAGTCATACTCAGAAACCTGTAAGGAAGATCTTTACAGAACATAGATTTTTTCTTAATAAGACTTCCGTTGTGTATGAGAAAACATCTCCTAGATCCGATCTTAGGTGGAAACCCACGGGTAGAATTTTCAAAACTGTTGGTCTTAGGTGGGTTCCTATGGGAAAGATACTAGCTTCTTGTACACGCAAGGATGACAGTGAACCCACACATGGTTCAAATGTAGATATCCCTAATATTCATAAATGCAAACAAACTCTGGATTTAAGTGCATGTACATCAATCAATGTTCAGAAGGAACAAAGTTTTGATTTAAGTGCAGGTACATTTAACAATGTCAAGCCAGATAATCTCAGAGTGTGGTTGCTGAAAAAGTTGATATCTCAGAAACCAGTGTTGAAGTGGATTCAAAACTAATCAGACAAGTGATGTTTAAACAAAACGGTTCAAGCCTCGTAACACAATGTTAACAAAAGTTTCTACAATAGACATGACAGTTATGAAATCCATGATAGAGTTGGAAAGTCTATTCGGTCCATTGTTCAACGAATAATTCAAATGGAGAAAATCAAGTTGTTTCAATGTCTTCCAATGTTCCTACTGCTGATGCATCCGATAAATGTCAACAACAACCAGATTCAACTTCATCTACTTCAACTCTAGCAACAACTGTCACTGCTGATGGAAACTTCGACTTGTATATATTTTTGTTTTTCTCTTTATTTTGATTTATAAATATTTTTTAATAAAAAAATTTAAAACCAATAAAAAGAAATAGAAAAAAACAAAATCTTTAAAAACAAAATACAAAATCAAAAAAATTTCAAAATACCAAAAAGAATTATCTCGACATGTCTCTTGGAATCGATAACATTTACGTACCTAGAAATGTCGATTAACATTGACACGGGTGTGTAAATGAAGTTCGAGCAAGAGTTTAAACATTTCAAAACATGTCATTTCTATTTTTCTCAATGACTTATGTACATTTCAGTACATAACTCAGACCTAATTGTAAAGAAAGTGTATCTTCTAAGATAACTTATCCTATCAACGAGAAAGTCAAATTTCTCGGGTCTTGGGCTACTATACAAAACATTCAAAAGTTTTGAGCTCATGACAATGGCTTACAGTTACTTCAGACTGTAACCCGGATTCAAATATCATAAGGGAGTGTACGTTTCAGTGCACTTTCTTTATAAATAGAAGAGAAGTCTTCTATCAGGTTTTTAAAAACCGTTGAACACAATTTTTCAAGAAAAACTTTAAATGTTAAATCATTTGCATATCAAGTGGTATCTTTTAAAATTGTGTGTTCAACACTCCCTTCCTCAGATAATCTTTAACAATTGGTATAATATTCAATGTTTATAAGTGGTACAATTGGTAAAATAATTTTCTCAAAAATGTCATATTTATATGGATTAATTTTTGAGGGAGAGCTTTTAAAAACCAAAGCCTTTAATGTATTTTGGGTACATCTCATAAATATCAATTTTATGTATCCAAAAACATTTTGTGAAATTCAAATGTGGAAATTATAATGTCAATTAATAATATACATTGTTCACTAAGGCATCTCACTTCGTCTTCAACATATTTGTGGTGACATATCATTTTTTTCATTGTAATGTTAAGTTTTAAAAATTAGTGGTATCCCACATACTGTGTTGAAAGGGAGCTATCAGAAAAATAAATTCATGCAATATCTTGGTATAATTTTTTCTCCCCATGGAATGTTTCATGTCATAAATTTTGATCAATTGATATTTCAAATACTAAGAGATTTATTATTTTAAATAAGGAGAGAAAATGTGATTAAAATGTAATATAGAAGAATGTGATCTTTAAGTAGGACTCAAGTGAGATAAGTACCTTGATTAAACTTATAAATGACATCATAATGTTAATTATGATGTTTGTTGTGTTTTGACATAAGGAGTTTGAATGTTTAATTAGCTTGGATCAAATGCTATTAATGTTAATGTTAGCATATTTATTAGGCTTATGAAAGGTATGTATGAATTTTATGATATACTCCTTAATGTGTTATGGTTAGTGTCATCACTAGCTATGACTTGCTTGAAGGTGATTAGGTAAAGTATTACTACGCTTTTTGCTTTATAGTTTAGTGATGAATGTTTTGTAGTCCAAGGGGTATGGAGAAAGGTAAGGAGAGAGTTAGAGATATGTTGAAGAAGTAGTTGATTTTGGTAAGTGAACGACCTTCTTTTGGATCAAGGGCTCCCATGTTGAAGCCCCAAGTGTCTATCTCTTATTTTGGTAAATTTGTTATTGGGGTCTTTTGCATTCTTTTGGTGTCCACCTATTTAGTTTCATGTGTAGTGATATATAGTTGGACTGATTATTCGTCCTGTGTTAATGATGTTTAGATTAAGTGTACAGTGATTCCATAATTGTTAATGAAATGGTTTATGTTGGCGTACTTCATAGCTGAAATACAATTGTCAAAAGTACAGGTTTTTAAGGTTAATTGAGGTCTGTTACAGAAGGTTGGGTTTATGTGTTTGAGTTTTTATGCAGAATCCTACAAGTTCTGTGCAGGTTCTGTATCTGAGAACCAATAAGGCGTATTTAAATAATGAATACGGCGTATTGGATTTCAAATTGGATACGGAGCAGCGATACCGAGTATAAGAGTCTGCGTCATACATGTGTTTGATTGATGGATCGGCGTATACATCAATTCGACTAAATGGTGATCCATTCCTTGGCTACAGTGTATTAATTTTTGGGTCCAATACGACATATTTGATATGTGAATACAACGTACTTTGGTACCAGTTCACATAAATGTTTTATCTTTTTCCGTGCTCACGTTTTCAGTTTGGGTTTTGATATTCGTTCTTATCACGGTACATGAGTTGGAATGTTATATTTTGTTAAACTTCCTACAACTTTTCTGTAGTTTGTTTGTAAAGTTCCAATTCGAGTAATTTTTCAAAAACTTTATACAGTCGTTTTAAGGGGCGTATCGTTATAATGCATGATTTTCATAAGGTTAACTTTGATAACTGTTGTGGGAACAATCTTTGAACAATATTAACGTGAAAGTCCTAACTAACACATCTCTCGGAAATAAAATTTATCTAACGATAAATACACATGTAATAACTTTTCTCCTGTGTACTGCTTTATTGATATAATACGTATTATAAAGTGCTCTGGAAGCACTCGTTGAATGACAATGTACGGATTCCTGTGGACAAGTAAAACATGACAATACTCAAGTTTACTGCGAACTTGTCTGGTCGCGCTTGATAAGATCAGTGCTATTGGTAAGTTTGCCAAGGGACGTAAATGCCTATAATAACAACGATAATTAAATCGATAACATTTACTCGTACAACAATCTAAATTTATAGTGGTACGAGGTTGACTCCTTAGTGGGGGCAGTTGCGACGTATCAAGAATCCTGTGGTTGACGTACAACTGCATTTAATGCACGTCCATTCTTGAAAACATCTCGCCCATACTTTTCTGAACAGTTATGCCCAAGTCAAATCTTTCACCAACTCGTACTTTTGTTTAGGCTTTAACTCAAACGCTACTTTGTCCCACCATTATGCTTTATTAAGTTTTCCCGTCTAAACATCACTTAGAGATAATTACAAGCTTAGGTTGTTCTTGTCACAGTGGATATAGAATTATCAGGGTATTCCACCCACGACTTCTTTTAAACCTTCAGCGTATTCTATCTACATACCACCTGATATCCATCCCAGCTGACGAGTATGTCTTCAACTAATCTTCGACTTCCTTGATGATGTCTCTGACTTGAATACGTCTGAGGTTGTTCGCTGGGGCTTTGCACTCAGCGAGTCCTTCATTGCTCGCTGATGCCTATCAGCGAGTCTTAACTACTTAGCCTAATTTATGTTAAAATTAAGGTAAGGATAATTGGGCTCTGAATTGGCAAAACATAAAACCCCCCCCACATTGCTATTCTATATCACAGTATTTGCTTAATCTTCATTTTTCGCCATCTGATCTCAAAACTAATTCGTTTATCTTGCATGTTATTCAATTATCTCGACTCACCGTTTAATATCTCATGTATCTCCATATCATCTCGACTCCACCATTTAACATATTTTGATATTCATTCATCTGACTCTCCAGTTAACATATTTTGTCTATCTATCATCTTCTTCATCGTTTCCCAGCACGACCCACGTCTAACAATTCATATCCATCCATATCTTTTTAACTCATACATAAACAAATTTCACTGCATTAGTCTGTGCTCTCGATCTATCGACGATACCTAATTAATTACATTTAAAACTTAGACACGTTTCAACTACAACAATTATTTTAATCATTTATACAATATTACTATTATGAAGATCTAATATTATCTTTTTATCATTATTTTAACACTTATAAAATATTTATACAACCATTTTCAAATGGAACTACACATGTATCTATTTTTAAATTAGTTTTAACAATTGTAAATAGTTTTAAAAACAAATTTAAATCAAAATATACATTAGCGACGACTCTTGTCGTTGCTAAAAGTTTGGTTGATTTTTATTTTTATTTCCTGGGTTCCAAAAACAATAAAATACAAAACAAATTTTTGATTAACCTTTGCGAGACGGCGTCGACGCTAAAAAGTGAGGGTCCCACTTTTGCTTGTTTTTGACATAGAAAACAGATGAAAATGCTGGGCCCCATTGCTCCTTTTAGCGACAATTGGGGTTTCCCTCTCCAAAAGTCTTTAATGGTGTAGTGACATGACCTTGTTGTACACTTTCCGATGGCTTTCGGTACTAGCTAGACGGTATATCAACACGTAATTACAATTACACACCACATAGTAGTTTTAGAAGGACTTTGGTTAGCTGTTAGAATACTGGTAAGATAGCAATGCTCTCATCTATTGTTGACTTTTGGTGATTGTGTTCGGATTGCAAGTGCATCGTTAGGTATATTAGTCTTCACTTAATGTCTTACCTTGTTGCTTTTGCAGTGGCATCGTTAGGTATAGCTGAACGCAATGCTCTCATCTATGTTGCTCATGGTGGATTGTGATAGCGATTGACATTGTTAGTATCATGCAAGTGCTCATATAGGTATAGATGCACGCAATTGCTCTCTCTTTGTTGTTTTGGTGATTGTGTCGGAGGCAAGTGTATCGATTAGGTTTTAGTCTTAAACTTAATGTCTTCCCCAATACAAAAAAATACTTTAAAATTGTGATTCTTTTACAAATACGATGTTGGTCTTATTAAGCTTCATGTGTTTCACCACTGGGGAAGGTTCTAACCAACTACTCAGGACACCCAGATTTGTTCTCAATGTGCAAATAGTTTTATACCGGGCCTCCAAAATGTACTGCCTGATGGTGTATAGTTGTCTATAATTGATTACCCTTGCAATATCTTTTTATGGAGTGTAGTTATATTATCTCCTCTTATGCTAAAACAGGTCTTTGACAATGCCGATCCCCGGAACTGGGATGTGAAACTACTTTATTCTGACGCAACGGTCCTGGGCGGGCACTGCGCATTGCATACGTTGGCACTTTGCTTATTTTTGTTCTGAACTCCGAGACGAGATCCGCCACTAACCACTAATGTAACGGTTCGGTTTTGGTTACCAACTCTCTTAGTACTTAGTACTTAATAATTTATGATTGCCCTATCAGAATAGTGAGAATTTCATATTTCCATATCATCATTGTGTACTTGTGACTGAGGCGGAGAGCTTCCGGTCTAAGTCTTTGGATATTGTTGCATACGTAAAACTACGAGATTGTTTTTCAAGTATGTTTGATATAAAAAGTTGTTTAGTTTTGGCTCCTTGGTGTTGCATATGTCGTCTTTTTGGATAAGAATTTTGTAACTTCCCTTCGATATGTAGTCGAATCCTTAATTCTTATTTTTACCTGTATTTTTGGGTTGTTTAGGGTGTCTTCTAGATTTGCATTTTGCCGGATTGGTTCCGTAAGACTAATAGTTGTTATTATGTTGCTAACTAGACCCAATTTGATATTAGGTGATCGTGTTGTTGTGTAGTTGCAATTAAGCTTCTTGAGACCGCTTGATCTCACGGGGTTTACCTGTGAATACATCACAGGTGATGAGAGGAACAACTTACCTAAAACAAGTTTAGTGTTTGATCTATCATTAACCGTGTGGCGCTCAATTCGCTTTGTTTTTGTGATTTTAGAATGTGCTAGTTTCGTACGATGCTCTAAAGCGGTCTCTAATGTAGAGTGCACGCCACTCAACTAAGCTATTTGATTCTTCTACATCTTCTACATCGTAAGATGTCAACTGTTAGTGTTGTGCTGGAAGCTGGGTATGTACTTGGGAGGCACACAAATGCTTACAAATAAATATAGCAAGCTTGTTTACCACTTTAAGCGGATCACCATTTGAAAACCTAAGCATTCTAAGCTTCTATATATACACTTTAATATCCCATCTTCTGTTTAGTGCTCTGGCAAAAGTAGTTTTATGCAGAGATTTAGGTAGTGTTTGGAATGTATATATGGTTGTACAATCAGCATCTTTAACGAATGTTGTTTTTTGGGCTTAGTTCAAACTAAAGTCAACAAAAAGTGACTTATGAACTACGCCCAAACACAAATAGCCCTGTATAAGCCAAATCAAAACACCGATATGAAGCCAAGATTTGCAGTATACGGATTTAAATCATACAAACAAAAGTCTTTTAGGCGAAACTCCTGTACAAGCTGGTGCCTTGTATGGCCATAGCTTAATATTTTTGTTTTTTGATGTTTGCAACGATGTATTAACGTTGAACAACATTAAGGTATGTTTTTATTAATTTTTATTATAAGAACATTACAGGCTCGATTCTAACATCCACGGTGTTGTAATTCACGCCCATGTTTGATCATGTTTCCGAAAAATCACAAGGCCTAAGGACGGAAAAAGGTTAGGGAAAGCGATTCATTCAGTTGGTTCTATGTTGATGCTCAATACTTTACCGCAAATTGGAGCAAAAGGTACGCTTAAGTTCTATCACTCTTTAATTATTGTACACTAACCCATTGTTTTTAGGTAAGAATGGTCGGTTCTTTGTGTGAGGTCTCATGTTGAAACCACTGAACTCTTAATTCGCGGTTGTACACCTTGAATCTGGCCCTCCTGAGAAACTGAAGAAATTTGATAGGTCTCTGTATTTACTAAACTAGGCTGAACGTGTGATCACCATACGTCCAGGAATGGCTCATCGATCACTTCTTCTATTAAGGTAGTTATTCTTAACACATTGAGCTTGAGTTCTGTTTTGAACTGCTCAATAGCCGTGTTGAGTTACTGTGTTTGGAAATTATCTCAATTGGATAACTTGTGTGTGTTAAAAATGGCATGTTATGTGACATCCCGCCGAGACCCTTTTCTTCATTTGTGTATTATTATAAATAAATAATGGAAGTTATTTTGTTTGCTACTTATAAATTTGACAATGACGACGGTATGTACAAAGTTCGTATCATTTTTGTTTTAAATGTTACTTCTATAAATTTATATATGTTTACAAGGTGCCTTGATGTTTTCCACCTGGACATAGAAGATTTCTTAATTGATCAAGTTTTTAGTTTTGACCTTGCCATTGATTTTGACAGTTTGCACTCTATGTATCAGCTTGGTGTTGCTTTAAAGTCTCATAATACGGAAACATCGAGGTTGAATGAAAATAATACTGTAATGATTAAAAGGTAGAGTTTTAGTTGACTACTCATTTGTTGTTCGATATGTTTTCTTTGGGTTTCGTGATCTATCAATTTTGGCTTTTCAGGTTGTGACAAATTTTAGTTTTAGGCGGTTACATGTTACATTTATCACGTTGGTATCTACATTTTCATATTTTAATCATATTTCAAGTTGAAAAACCATGCCGATGTGGTCCTTTTTTGGGACACTGGCTTCGCAAGTATTGCAAGGACGAACGGTGTTATATAGTTTCAAGATAAGGGCGATTCATGTAAAAATTAAAGATTGGGGACGAGGCTACGGATTTGGTTTAGACGAACGGTGCAATTTACTCTTTAATATAAACCTATGAGTTTCAAAGTGATGAAAAGTGAGGATGCATTGTCGAAGATTTTATTTTTTATAATCCACCACTTAAAATCACTTAGACCCGTTACAGATGATTGTTTTTAATCGAATAACACCCCTTAGTAAAACGATTTAGAAAAAACCGTAGCGTACAGGCATATACTAGTTGCATAGTATACTACTATAGTGTATAGTAGTCAAATATTATAGGGCGCCTCTTGCCGTAAATCTTGCACTTGCGTCCCACATGTTGTTGAATCATTGTGGTAAAAGCAAACCACATTTTTCCTTCTAATATAGCATGTGTAAAATATTTCCTACTGTTGTTTTCTCAAACGTGAATAGTTGTGCTTGACTTATTTTCACAAAGCAAACTCTTTCTTTTCTTCTTGGTAAAAACACATTAGTTTACACATTTGTTGAATGGTTGACAAGAACATTATGTTGAAATGTTATCTAAGATCATATCAGCTCAAGCCATCGGCAAGTGAATCAACATGCCTTAACATTTTTTCAACAAATAAAAGTTAAAAGCACACAACAAGAACATCATTACATGTTATGCGATTTTGCTTTTCATATAACAACTCCATATTCGATTTTAAGTTATCTTTTCCTTACTTGACACATGTTTGTTTTGTACTAATTTTTTTCCCAACCGCGTATACATACGTTTCTTTCATAACGGCTCCTATTATAAATATATAAATTCATTCTCTACATTTTCATTTTCTTTAATATACTCGTGGAAGTTTCAAGGGTCTTTTAGCTAGGTGGATAGATATAAATCTTATCTACATTTTCATTTTCCAGAATCTCTATAGGAAAAGTAAATACTTCAAACCAATAGCCGATAATATTAGCACAATGTGTTTGTGATAGACCCTGTTCGGGTGGTTATCGGGATAGGGTACCACTTTTAGCGTGTGCTTGCTCCGTAAGAATATAGAGAAGAAAAAGAGATAGTTTGCACCACATTTAGCGTGTGCTGCGTCCTTCAAAACTAGAGAAGCCGCCTAGAATTGTTTCTTAACTTTGATTGATGTTCTATGAAAGCGTATAAAGACTATTTATACTAGCTAAATGAGCCATGGGCTTATTATGGCTATTATGACTTTCCTAAACGTATAGTCAAACGTATTAAATACGAAGACTTTCTTAAACACCTAGTATAATATTAAATAATTTCCTACATGACTAATCATGACTTTCTAAAAATATAAACAACAATGTTAACAAACCGTGGGTGTATCATTCCCCACCCCTTCACAACCACCTTGCCCTCAAGGTGGTGTCTTGAAAACAATCTTGATTCCGGGATCCCAAATAGTTATACCCCGATCGCTGCCAAATGTTGCCAAGATAGTTGGTTCTCCTTACCTTTTAGCATCCCTCTTCAACCTTCATCTCTTCATCTCTTTTTTTTTTGCCAACCTCTTCAAACCTACTCTTATCCCCCTTCCTTTCGCTCTTTTTCTCTTCTCTTCCTCCCTTCCATTTCCCTTTTTCCCCTCCCCTTCCTTCCCTTTCCTTCAATCCCCTTCTCACCTCCCCCATTATCCCCTTTTTCTTTTTCCCCCCCCCTCTCCCTTCTCTTTCAACCACTCCTAACACCTCCGGCTAACTCCCTTTTCTCTCCTCCATCCTCATCTTCACTGTCCCTCTCCTCCTATTCCACTCTTTTATTTTTCCTCCCTTCACTCCTCCCCTCTTTATACCACTCTTCCAATTTCCCGATTATTATCTAATTCCTTCCCAAATTTCCTGTATTCTTGCGCTGATAATCGCATCTCCTATTCCTTCTTGACACTCTCCGGAAAAGCCGACCACCACCTATTTTGATACGTGTTCACTATTCTATGAGGTGTCCGGACCTGAAGTTTCTGAATCATTACAACCATTGCTGCCAAAAGTGTCGGCAGAAATTTATTTGGCATCATCTTTTTTTTCAAAAATTTCATTCAGGTCATCTTGGTATTCAAGTTGCTTGTGTTCTTCAGAAGTTGCAACCATACTTGTTTTGACAGCTTCTACCTTGTTCGGCTTAGGGCGAGTTGTTTCCTCAAGATCTTGAAGCTGTGTTTCCGCTACGCAGGCTAATGCAAAATCCTCACCTAAAGTGGTGAGGTTTGACTATAAAAGTGCACGTATTAGTGCCGGTTTAAGTCCAAAAGTATAAATCGATGCAAGTAAGCTTCTATTTTCTGTTATCGATTATAAACATCTCAAACTTTTCTGGTTATTCGGCCACCGTCCCTTTGCACTCGAGCAGATAGTGATATTCCGCGTTCGGCTCGTTGTCGTTCGAGCCATGAACAATACTCATTTTTTTTGTGGACTTCAATCGCACCTGTCCCGCGAGCTCCTACAATGCAAGCCCCCACTTGATCGCCCTATTCGGTGTGTATGAGAAAGGGCACTACTTTTGCGTGTGCTTGCTCCGTAAGAATATAGAGGGAAGCAGAACAAGCTCGATTTGCACCACCTTTTAGCTGGGTGCAAGTCCATAAGCAAATAGAGCAGAGACTAGCATTGTTCTTTCACTTTGATTGATACTAATGCAAGTGTACACAGACTATTTTCTAATAGCTAAATAGGCATGCGCCTATTTGGTTTCTGACTTTCTCACAAATATGTCCACCGTCTTCAATCCGCGACTTTCTTAAACCCTCGCAAACATACTATACATACTTTTCCTAACATGACTACTAAGACTTTACTCACCATACTACACTACATACCTTCTCCTAACCGTGGGTAGTTGCTCCGCCCCTGATGGGGTGTCACGGATGTGGCACACTTTTAGCGTTGCATGTTGTACGAAAATATGAGAAGAAGAAGAGATAGATTTGCACGACTTTTAGTGTGTACGAGCTCCCTAAGAAAATAGAGAAGAAGACTAGAATTGTTCTTTAACTTTGATTGATTGATAATACTGAAGGTGTACCACGGCTTTATTTATGTAGCTAAATGGGCCATGGGCT
This sequence comes from Tanacetum coccineum, assembly GCA_026074375.1. Classification (NCBI taxonomy): domain Eukaryota; kingdom Viridiplantae; phylum Streptophyta; class Magnoliopsida; order Asterales; family Asteraceae; genus Tanacetum; species Tanacetum coccineum. Next base: position 4,842 of record BQNB010018524.1, on the reverse strand, counting down.
CTTATGGCTATTATGATTTCCTAAAATCTCGTAAACGTTTTAATACGAAAACTTTCTTAAACACATAGTCAACCTATTAAATATATTTACCACGACCTAAATCAATGACTTTCTAACATAACTTAATACAATCGTTCTCTAACGTGGGTGTAATCGGTTCGTATATACTTTTGTGATTACCTTTAATTATACATATATTCGATCTTTATATATTCAACTGCACAATTAGGCATCTTTGTCATTCGTTACTAGCCATTAGGTATTCCAATCTAAGATGTCCATGAGAGTCGGAGAAACTGCTGTTGGTATTGATCTTGGAACGCCGTCTTTGTGTGGCTGAAGGGTGTGTATAAAAATAACCGGTGGAGATGATTTCCTAATGAACAAGGTAACAAGATTACACCATCATGTGTTTCTTGGGATGGTACACAAATTCTGGTTGGTGAGAGCTGCAAAAAATATATTAATCAGGACCCTAAAAACATCTATTTTTTGGTGAGTTCTTTTTTATATTATTCCACCAGCAAGTAAAAGAGTATCACATAGGTTTTACCGTTTACCCTTTGTTTGTGTCTAATCTGTAATTTACTTCGGTTGCAAATGATGTTAATATGGGTCTAATGGTTGGGGGAATTCAAATTGACCAAACTAAAAAGGCCAATTTTCAGTAGATCTCCGTTCTGGAATGACAGTCTAGTAGTACTAATATTACTCCTATTTTTGAAAGAATTGATAAAATGGAAAGACTTATTATTGATGTGACGGCTACCTTTGTGGATGATGAGGGTATTCCGCTGAAAAGGGTTGATTCTTCATGTGATCATGATAGTGATGATGAAGTTATCGGTTGATAACGATATGTCTAATTTTCTGGCTCCAAGGGATGTTGACTATGGTACTAATAGTGAGGGACGAACCCACATAGGCGCCGGACGTGGCACAGGCTATACCTATTTTAGGTCACGCAGTGCAGTTTTTTTTTTCAAAATTGACATTTTTTTGGTATGTGCAACCCCCAAAATTTTGTGCTACTTTAGTTTCTTATGGTGTAACTTTAATTGGTCCAACATTTTCTTTATGCAACACCCCATTGAAAATCTTGGGTCCGTCAATGCTAATAGTCTATTAGAACAATTGAAGGATTCTTATGGGAATGAGGAATACGATTATGACCCATATGACAATGATATGTATGAAGGCCAGGATATCCCTGACAAATGCGATAATTTGGATATGAAAGTTGGAGGTCGTAAGAAAAAATAATTTTTTGTTTCTTTTGTGTCTGTCCTCTTTGTGTTTCTTTTCTTTATTTTTCTTTAAGGGAGTGGTTTTGCCAGCGTATGTTATGGGGACAGGACACACCATCCTCCTTTGTACTGGTTTTGGTGTAAATAAAATTTACCGGGGAAACCTTTACCCAAAATAATAAAAAATCTTGTAATTTAATTTTATTCCTAATATTTGGTTTTTTTTGTCAATTTCTTGTAGATGTTAAACGTTTAATAGGAAGTGGTTCAATGGACAAGTACAGTGATGAGGACTGAGTCCATGCCTTTTAAGGTAATTGAAGGGTCTGGGGGGAAGCCATTGCTTGTGTTTGAACACGAGTCACAAGAAAAGATATTTTCACCACAAGACATATCTGCCTTGATTCTAAAAAATTTGAAAGAAACAGCTGAAGCATACCTTGGGACAAAAGTTACAGATGTAGTGATAACTGTCCCTGCATATTTTAATAACGAGCAACGTCAGGAAACCAATGCTGCCGGGCAACTAGTTGGCCTTAATGTCATGCGTTTGATTAGTGTGCCACATCGGCAGAATTGCATATGGCCTTATAAGAGTTGCTGACATAAACAGTCTAATGCTTAAGAATGTTTTCATCTTTGATATGGGTGGAGGAACGTTTGATGTGTCTCTTCTTAATATCAGCAAGGATGGCACCTTTACTGTAAAATCAGTCGGCGGTGACACTCATTTGGGTGGCGAGGATTTTGACAAGACGATGGTAAATTATTGTGTCCACGAATTTAGGAAGAAAGAAAACAAGGATGTGAGAAAGAATGCAAGAGCAATGATGAGGTTAAAAGTGGCATGTGAGAAAGCAAAGAGAGATTTGTCATCAACTACTATAACATCAATTGAAATTGACTCGTTGAAGAGGGAATTGCTTTTTCTATGAATTAACAAGGGCAAAATTTTGAGGAGCTAAACCAGATTTCTTTAATACGTGCATGAGCTGTGGGAGAGTTGTTTGAGAGCTGGGAATATGAAAAGATAGATGTGATGATGTTGTTATTGTTGGTGGCTCGACAACGGGATTCCATAAGATACCCAACCAATGCTATGGCATTCTATGGGAAAGCACTTTGTAAGGCCTTTAACTGCGGATTGAAGCGGTCGCATATGGTGCAGCATTGTTTGCTGACAAAACTTACGCTCACTACAAACATAATGAGGTGTTGGGGTCGGTCAAAAATTAGGGTCGACAATGTCGACCCTAATATTGGCATGGGACCCACTTTTTTCAACCAAGTGTGGCTAGTCAACAAATCAGTTTTGGGTCCGACATTTTGGGTCGACAATGTGAACCTAAGTTATAAAATTAATTATTTATGAAATAAATTTTCAAAAGATTTTATTGTTAAAGTTTAGGGTCGACCATGTCGACCCAAAACTTAGAAAATGTCGTCCCTTACTTGGCGCCAAAATTTTCCGGATCCCGCCTTATCAAAAAAAAACTATCGGTTTTCGGGTTGACCAAAAAAAAATTAACCGAACTAACCGAACCGAATTAACCGAATAACCCGATAACCGAACCGATCAACACCCCTAATTGTGATTAGAAAAGAAAGAGTTGATTGACTTGACTGGTTTTTTTTACAGGGATAAATTATTTACCACCTCCGTCTCAAAATAAAATGTTTAGTTAGACTTTTTAATTTTTTTTTTTTTTGAGTTTTATTTTAAATATTTTTTTCGTGTTATATAATACTGAATAAAATTATACTAACGAAAATATATAAAAACCCAATCGTATATTTTGCACAAAGTATTATATAACACAAAAATAATTAGTTATAGTCAAAGTAGAAAAAAGAAAAAATTTAAAACTTAAAATTGAACACTTATTGTGGGTGGGAAAGAGGGAGTACTTCACTAATCCAATCAAACGGAGAGTGTGACACCTCTACTAGTTCATTTGTCAGCAAGCATCTAGTTGTCGAGTGAGTTTCTTATATTATGCTTAGATGAGATTGTCTTTTGTTGTTTTTGTTAAAAACTATATCGTGATTATTATTTGTTTCTACAAATTGGTCATTGATCGAACTCTTTTCGTTTTTTTTCGTTTAAATACGTTTTAACCGTATAAAAAAATAACTAATCTAGAACATAAAATGTTGTTATAGTATAAAATTAAATGACGTGGTAGTTAAAAGTCATATAAAACTTCAAGTATTTCGTTACAATAATTGCATTCTTATATTCATAATATATAACGTATTAATAAAAAATATTACTCGACGTTATAGATTACGATCACATTAATCAATTTTCACACATAGATTTTTATAAATGTTTACTTTACGAGCGAAAAAGTCGTTATACAATAAAAGTATTGCAATAATCGGTTAATACTTGTACAATTAGATTTTTATAAATGTTTACTTTACGAGCGAAAAAGTCGTTATACAATAAAAGTATTGCAATAATCGGTTAATACTCGACGTTATAGATTACAATAATCATGTATAATATGCACGGTTCAGTTCGGTTAACCGCGGATATCTAAAAGTAAAAACCGAAACCGAACCATTATAAGCGGGTTTTTTCGGTTTCGGTTTTTTTGGGTTTCGGTTTCTTCGGTTTCGGGTTTTTTCGGTTTTGGATTGAGCGGTTCGGCTCGGTTCGTCGGTTTCACGGTTTTTTTAAACACCCCTAATAAATGATCCTGTATGAGTGCTATTAATTAATTCATTGCTTTCTACTGAATTCACTGGAAGTAATTAATTGCTTTCACACGTATTGAATTTATTGGTTTAGTTTTAGGTCGGTGTGTTTTGTTTTGTTTGATAGGATATTTTGGGTTTATTATTTATTGTTGCTTTGTATTAATTGCTCCGATCTACTGATTTTGTTCGATCGATCTACTGATTGAGGAGTTCGATTTCTTTAACCTAAATCGATTTTGGTCGGCTTGGGTTATTATTTTGCTCGTTTTTGGTGTGGTGCTTATTGTATAAACCATTCGTTAGGGTTTTTGATCATTGTAGGAATATTCATTGTTTCGTGTGTTGTTCATTGTATGGAAAATTAACCGGTTCATTCCTGTTTTATCAGTGGTCTGGTAGTTAAATTATTCATGCGTAGGATTTGTTTGTGTTGGAAATTAAACGTGTTTTTTTAGCCAAAAAGGGAGTAGGGTGGGAGAGGTGTTAAGGAGAAGAATCTGAACCGAGTATTAAATAATGAGACAGTCAAGGATGGTGTTGTACCATCTGCTACTGTTGGTTCTAGGATCAATAATGGTACTCATGATGAGAATTTGGGATAATTTTCGTCTACTGCTCGAACCGCTAGTGAATCGCGTCCGGCTTATGTGTCATTTGCAACATTATTGAAAGGAGATTTGACTCGTAAAGGTTTTAATTTCGCTTTAATTACTTCGGAAGGAAACGAGGCCAATGTGGCTGTCCAGTTGGAGTCTATTAGAGTTATTAGTGATCGGTTTGTTAATACAACATATGGTTTCTTTTTGGGATAGCGGGTGGCTTACCCCGTTGTTGTTAACTATGTTAGGAATGCTAGGAGTAAATATGGACCGGTTAAATCAATGCTTAA